>RCUC01125833.1:0-38488 GCA_003697995.1 Taxidea taxus jeffersonii | reverse complement strand
CCCTTTTCTTCGCATCCCCACCAACGCCTGTTGTTTCTTGGGTTGTTAATTTTAGCCATTCTGAGAGGAGTGAGATATCTCAGAATTTTGATTTGCATTTCCTTGATAGTGATAACAAACATCTTTTCATATGACTGTTGGCCATCCATATGTCTTCTCTGGAAAAATGTCTTTTCATGACTTTTGTTTATTTTTAATTGGATTATTCATTTTTTGAGTGTTGATTTTTATGAATTCTTTATAAATTTTGGGTGCTAACCCTTTATTGATATGTCATTTGCAAATATGTTTTCCCATTCCGTAGTTGTCCTTTAGTTTTGTTGACTGTTTTCTTTGCTGTATAGAAACCTTTATTTTGATGTAGTGTCAATAGTTTACTTTTGTTTTTGCTTCCCTTGCCTAACAAGACAAATTTAGAAAAAAATCTGCTGTAGTCAGTGTCAGAGAAATTACTGCCTGTGCTTTCTTCAAGGACTTTTATGGTTTCAGGTCTCACATTTAGGCCTTTCATCCATTTGAATTTATTTTGTATACAAGGAAAGTGAATGGTCCAGTTTTCCCAATATCCTTTGTTGAAGTCACTGTCTTTTCCAATTGTATATTCTTTTCTGATGTGGACAATTAATTGACCATATCATTGTGGGTTCATTTCTAGGTTTTCTACTCAGTTTCATTGACTATAGGTCTATTTTTGTGCCAGGACCATACTGTATTGATTATATTGCAGCTTTGTAATATAACTTGAAGTCCCAGAATTGTGATGCCTTGAGCTTTGTTTTTCTTTTGCAAGGTTTCTTTGGCTATTCAGGGGTCTTTTGCGGTTCCATACAAATTTTAGGATTGTTTGTTCTAGCTTTGTGAAAAATGCTGTTGGTATTTTGATAAGGATTGCATTAAATGTGTGCATTGCTTTGGGTAGTATAGACATTTTAACAATATTTGTTCTTCCAATCCATGAGCATGGAGTTCTTTTCCATTTCTTTGTATCCTCTTTCATTTCTTTCATCAATGCTTTATATTTTTCAGAGTACAGGTCTTTCACCTCTGGTTAATTTATTCCTAGGTATTTAACTGGTTTTGGTACAATTATAAATGGGACTAATCCATTAATTTCTTTTTCTGCTGATTTATTATTGGTGTATAGAAGTGCCAATGATTTCTCTAGGTTGATTTTGTATCCTGTGACTTTACTGAGATTTATCAGTTCGAGCATTTTTTTGATGGAGTCTTTCCAGTTTACATAGAGTGTCATGTCATCTGCAAATAGTAAAAGTTTTACTTCTTCCTTACCTATTTGGATGTCTTTATTTCTTTTTGTGTTCTGAAATTGCTGTGGCAAGAATTTCCAGGACAATATTCAATAAAAAAGGGTGGGATTGGACATCCTTATCTTTTTCCAGACCATAGAGGGAGAGCTCTCAGTTTTTCCTCATTGGGGATGACATTAGCTGTGAGTTTTTTCATATATGGGCTTTATAATGTTGAGGTATGTTCCCTATAAACTGACTCTTTTGATGGTTTTTATCATGAGTGGTTGTTGTACTTTTTCAGATGCCTTTTTTTTGCACATATTAAAATGATCCTATGGTTCTTATCCTTTATTTTTTATTAATTTGATGTATTATGTGGACAATTTACAAATATTGAACCATCCTTGCAGCCTAGGAATGAATTCCACTTGATCATTGTGAATGACTTTTTAAATTTATTGTTGGATTTGGTTTGGTAGTATTTTGTCAAGAATTTTTGCATCATGTTCATTAGGGACATTTGCCTGTCCTTGTCTTTTTTTTTTTTTTTTTGTAGTGTCTTTATCTGGTTTTGGTATTGGGTAATGCTGGAAGTTGGAAGTTTTCTTTACTTTTCTATTTTTTAGAATAGTTTGAGAAGGGTAGGTATTAACTCTTATTTAAATATTTGGTAGAATTCGTCTTTGAAGTTATCTGGTCCTGGGCTATTGTTTTTTGGGAGTTTTCTTACTGATTCAATTTCTTTGCTGACTATTGGTCTGCTCAAATTTTCTATTTCTACATGTTTCTCCTTAGATAATCTATATATTTCTAGGAATTTATCTATTTCTTCCACATTGTCCAGTTGTTTAGCATATGATTTTTCATACTATTCTCTTATAATTGTTTTTTGTGGTGCTATTTGCTTTATCCCCTCTTTCATTTTTTTTATTCATTTGAGTCATTTCTTTCTCTCTCCCCTCCCCCCTTTTTCAATAAGATTGGAAGAGTTTATCAATGTTGTTGATCTTTTCAAAGAGCCAACTCCTTGATTCATTGATCTGTACTAGTTTTTTTTTTTAGTTTGTTTCTTTTTTTAAGACTATTTATTTATTCATGAGAGACAGAGAGACAGAGAAGCAGAAACAAAGGAAGAATCAGGCTCCTCGCAAAGCAGGGAGCCTGGTGAGGGACTCAAACCCAACACCCTGAGATCATGACTTGAGCCAAAAGTAGATACTTAACTGACTAAGCCACCCAGGTGCCCCCTTTTGTTAGTTTCTATATCATTTATATTTATTGTTTTCTTCTTTCATTAGGCTTCCGTTGTTTTGCTTTTCTAGCTTCTTTAGGTGTAACAATGGGTTGTTTATTTGAGATTTTTCTTGCTACTTGAGGTAGTTCTGTATTGCTATGTACTTCCTTCATAGAACTAATTTTGCTGAATCCCAAAGGATTTGGATGGTTGTGTTTCCATTTGTTTCTAGGTATTTTTAAAAATTTCTTATTTTATTTCTTGTTTAACTCATCATTGTTTAACTCATCATTATTTAACCTCCATGTATTTGTGTTCTTTACATATTTTTTTCTTGTGGCTGACTTCTAGTTTCATAGTATTGTTATCTGAAAAGGTTCATGGTATGACTTTGATCCTCTTGAATTTGGTGAGGCCTATGGGGTGGCCTAATATGTGATCTATTCTGGAGAATGTCCTATGTGCCCTTAAAAATAATGTGTATTATGCTGTTTTAGGATGAAATGTTTTGAATATATCTGATAAGTCCATCTGGTCCTGTGTCATTGAAAGCCATTGTTCCTTATTGATTTTCTGTTTAGATGATCTGTCCAATGATGTAACTATGGTGTTAAAGTCTCCTACTATTATTGCATTATTATTAATTAATTCCTTTATTTTTGTTATTAACTTTTTTATGTATTTGGGTGCTCCCATGTTGGGTGCATAAATATTTACAATTGTTATATCTTCTTTTTGGATTGTCCCCTTTATGATTATATACTGTCCTTCCTTGTTTCTTGTTACAGTCCTTGTTTTAAAATTTCCTTTTCTGATATAAGAATTGCTACTCAACTTTATTTTGACATCCATTTGCATGATCAATATTTCCCCATCCCATCACTTTCAATCTGCAGGTGTCTTTAGGTCTAAAGTGAACATCTTGTAGGCAACATACAGATTTTTTTTAATCCATTTTGCCACCCCAGCTTTTTTTTTTTTCTAAGATTTTATTTATTTAATTGACAGACAGATCACAAGTAGGCAGAGAGGCAGGCAGAGAGAGATGAGGAAGCAGGCTCCCTGCTGAGCAGAGAGCCCGATGTGGGGCTTCATACCAGGACCCTGGAATCATGACCTGAGCCAAAGGCAGAGGCTTTAACCCACTGAGCCACCCAGGCGCCCCCACCCTAGCTTTTTTGATTGGAACATTTAGTCTATTATACCCAAAGTAACTATTAAAAAAAAGTAATTATTGATAGACATGTATTCATTGGCATTTCATTACTGATTTTGTGGTTGTTTCTGAAGATTTTCTCTGATCCTTTCTTGCCTTTCTCTCTTTCATGGTTGCTGATTTTCTTAGGGCTATATTTAAATTTCATTCTCTTTATTCTTTGCATATTTATTTGGGGTTTTTGATATATGGTTACTGTTAGGTTTATATATAATATCTTCTGCATATAGCAGCCTATATTGAGTTGATGGTTGTTAAATTTGAACCCATTCTTTTCCCGTTCCCACCCATGTTTTAGGCATATGTGATTAATTTTACATCTTTTTTTTTTTTAAGATTTTATTTATTTGTCAGAGAGAGAGCACAAGCAGGGGGAGCAACAGGCAGAGGGAGAATCAGACTCTCCACTGAGCAAGGAGCCTGATGCTGGACTCGATCCCAGGACCATAGGACCATGACCTGAGCTGAAGGCAGATGATTAACTGACTGAGACACCTACAAGTCCGTTTTACATCTTTTTGTGTGAGTGTTCCCTGAATATTTTCTTTAAAAAATATACATTTTACTGCTTTTGTGTTTCTTACCTTTATATTGTCACTTTTGATCTCTTCTTTACACTCAGGGTCCCCTTTAATATTTTTTTGAGGGCTGGTTTAGTGGTCATAAACTCCTTTAAGTTTTGTCTGGGAAACTCTGTTTCTCTCCTTCTATTCTGAATGACAGCCATGCTGGTTAGAGTATTCTTGGCTGTAGGTTTTCCTCATTCAGAACTTTGAATATATCTTTCTTTTTTTTTTTAATATTTTATTTATTTATTTGGCAGAGAGAGAGAGATCACAAGTAGGCAGAGGCAGGCAGAGAGAAAGGAAGGGAAACAGGCTCCCCGCTGAGCAGAGAGCCTGATGTGGGGCTCGATCCCAGGACCCTGAGATCATGACCTGAGCCGAAGGCAGAGGCTTTAACCCACTGAGCCACCCAGGCGACCCTGAATATATCTGTCTATTCTGTTGCCAAGTTTCTTTGGAAAAGTCTCCTGCTAGCCTTATGGGTTTTCCTTCATCAGTTACTGACTTCTTTTTTCTTGTTTGTTTTAAGGTTCTTTTCTTTATCACTGTATTTTGTGAATGTATTTACAACAAGTCCTCATATTTAATCTGTTTTTTAAATTAATTATTTTTTAATGGGAATTCCCTGTGCCTTCTGTGTAAGGATGTCTCTTTCCTTCCCCAGATCAGTAAAGTTCTCAGCTATTATTTCTTCAAATACATTTTCTGCTCCCTTTTCTCTTCTTCTTCTGGGTCTCCTATAATCTGAATATTATTACATTTGAGTCACTGAGTTCCATAAGTCCATTCTTATGTTGCATTATTCTTCTTTCTCTTTTGTTCAGTATCATTATTTTCCCTATTATGTTATCTTCTACATCACTAGTTCATTCCTCTGCTTCTTTCAGCTTCACATTCTTTGCATCAAGCCTTCTCCAATTTAATCTATTGTGCCCTTCATCTGTCATTGATTCTTTTTAACTCTTTTGTCTCTGCAGGAAGGGTCTCACAGATGTCTTCTATTCTTTTCTCATAGCCAGTGAGTATTCTTATGATGGTTGCTTTAAATTCGCCATTAGGTTGTTACTTCCATCTGTTTCACTTAGCTCTCTGGCCATGACCTTAGCTTGTTCTTTCATTTGGGATGTTCCCTCCGCTTTGGCATTGGACTAAGTCTGTCTTCTTTTCTGTGTTAGAAAAGCCTACTACATCTCCTGCTTCTTAAAGCAATGTCCTAATGTAGGAGAGGTCATGTAGGGCCCTGGGCTGGGCACCTCAGGCAGTGTCTCTGGTGTGTGCTGTGTGCTATCTGCTGTTGTTTTTGGCTGCTCTATCCTTTAGGCCAGTCATCTGCAGAGGCTTTCCTTGCCTGCTCTGGGCAGTGTTGGGTCATTGGCCTGAATGTTGTGAGTTTTAATGAGGCTCTACTCCTGTTTGTGATATAAAACCTGATACCACCTCCACCAGAACTGAGGCCTTGTAGAAATCTCTGGTCAGAAGACATGGTGTGGATAGGGGTTTGTGCTGGTCTTCTTGGGGAGAGGCCTGCCATGCTGCGACTGAGGCAAAGTTGACTGAGAAGGACAGTCCTGCCAGAGTGGGGCGTGGGGCTTGGTGTAAGCAAGCTAGGCAGTCAGTGTTGGCACTGTGTTGTTTCTCACAGGTGGCTCTATGTTTATACTGAGTGGCAGTAAGGGAAATGGCTCCAGCCAGATCCTTCATTCCAGAGAGAGGGATTTCTGTGAATGTTGCCTCTCAGGGACAAGCTCTGAGAAAAGTGAATATACCCTCCCCCTCACTTCCTGCCTTGTGGCCCATGCATTTTTTAGGTGGTCTTCCCCTGGGTTGTTTGCCTGATTTCTTTCCAGGAGTGGGGCTGGACCTTCAGGGCTCTCTCAGCCCAGTTTGCTGACCTTTTAAAGGCTTTAAGCCTTACTGGTTGTAGGAACTCATGAAATTCAACCTCTCTCAATTTCTAAGCCAGTGGCTATGGGGAAACATTCTCCTTGTGCATACCCCTCTGTGTTCCTCTCTCTCACTTCTCTTTGCAACCAGAGCTTCCTTCCCGTCTACAGCAATCCAGATCTGTTCCTTCCCTAAACCTCATTTCTGTACTTTTTACTATCTTCAATGTTTCCTCTTCTCTCCCTTTAGTTGTGGAGTTTTTTTCTGCCAGTCTTCAGGTTGATATCTGCAGTATTTAGGATGATTTGATATTTCTCCAGTTGTATTCATGGAATGAGGTGAAGTTAGGGTTCTTTTACTCTGCTACCATTTTCTCCTTTGTCATTTTTTATATAAAACTTTAACCTTTCCAATATTATTTCCACATAAATTGTTGCTTGCTTTATAAACCTCTGAGTTAAGTCTTTTCTTTTCAAAGATATCCTATCAAAGCTGTTTGTTTAACAGGGATCATACTCTCTTACCCAGTGAATTCAGTAAATATTGCTATATTATAATTTAAAATAGAATATTATTTTGAAGAAATTTGATAAAAGTCTAAGTTTTTTTTCTTCAAAGTTAATTTTAGTGGATTTTTTTCCTTTTAATGTCTTTGTTTTTAATTTGTCAATACTAATTTCACTAAGCCATATCTCGACATTGATACCTTAGGAATGAATATACCCATTAATTACAGATTTTTTTTCAGAAATTTTTTTGTTTTACTTGTGATATATATATATATATATATATATATATATATATATATATATATAATCTTTTTGTTTGCTTTCTCCTTAGAGAAATGAGTCACTTGTGTCTACCTTTCATATCCTCCATGTTTACTCTAATTACTTTATTGTTTCTTTTTCTTTTCTATTCCTTATTCCTGATTTTAACAAGGCCTACCTTTCCTATATCTGATTTTATTTTTGGCAATGTCTATTTTCCGTTTGGATTTACTCAGCATCCCTTTTATTTAGTTTTCTCTTATGTTATTGCTCAGCTTTGCCAGATCTTTTTTCTTCTTCCATGGTCTAAAATCTTTGTACATTGATTCTGAGATATATTGTTTTCCGTTCTTTTTCTTTAATGAGTTTTCTTTTGTTGTTATTTGTTTATTTTAAATTGCTTGTTACCTGTTGTATTCCTGTCATATTTATTCACAAGCCTAAAGCCATGGTTATTATACAAAATATTGAAAGGAACCTTCACATTTTGGTCAAAAATGACTTAGAAGTGGAGAAGAGCCTAGGCAGAGAAGTGATGTGTGATATCAGGCAGTTTGTTTGTAGAATTATGCATAAGAGCAAAGTCACACCATCCTGTCCAGCCTCATCAGGGCTCTCAACGCTCAACATCATGCCCATTAGTGGGTGAGGTCAGTGGTCAAGAGGGAGGGTTCCTGTACTTAACAGGGACAGTTTGATTAGTGCATTTCCCTTTAGATAATGGAGGTTATCAGCTCTACTGATTATCTCCTCTAGTTTAAAAAATAACAGCTTGCTTCTACTCAAGAAAGCTTAATATTAGTTTTTCTGCTCCCTATGCCTTCAGAGTTCTGGTGATCTCTGCCGCCTGCACAAGCCAGCTCTTTCCATGTTGAGTGAGGGTCTATCTATCATTTGGCCTGTTGGATCCATGCAAAACCCTGAATGCTGCAAAGGAGATTGGCTCTCCAGCCATACTATGGGTCACTATTAACAATTTCTTTTTTAAATTTTTGCTTGTACAAATAATTTTTATTTTTTTTAATTTTTAAACTTTTTTCTGGCTTTATTAAAGTATAACTGATAAAAACTATATATACCTAAGTTGTGCAACATGATTTTTTAAGGTCTACAATGCAATGCTTTACTTTATGTTTACACTGTGAAATTACCATGATTAAGTTAATTAACATATCTGCTCACCTAGTTACCTTTTATTTTGAGGTAAGAACACATAAAATCTATTCTCTTGGGAAATTTTAAGTATACAGTAAGCATGATGCTGTACATTGGATCCCCAGAACTTATTCATCCTCTAACTGATAGTTTTTCTCTTTAACCAGAATTTCCCCATTTCCCCTAATGCCTAGTTCCTGGAAGCTAGTATTCTTACTTCCTGACTCTGTGCAATGTTACTGATTGATTGATTGATTCCACATGTAAGTAATATCATACAATATTTGTCATTTTGTGTCTGGGTAATTTCACTTAGTATGTGACCTCCAAGTCATCCAGGTTGTCACAAATGGTAGGAATTCCTTCTTTTTTATAGTGAATAATATTTCTTATATATATAATTTTTCCTTATCCATTTTTCATTGACAAGTACTTATATTACTTCCATATCTTGTCTACTGTGAATAATGTTGCAATGAACATGGGAGTGCAGACACTTTTTTGAGATGATGATTTCCATTAGTTCAGAACTGTTGAGACCATTGACCTTATGGGACCTGAAAAATATGCTTGTATTATAATATATTATCTGGAAAAAAATTAAAGATGGATAATAGATTGTTGTGGGTTTTTTGTTTTTTGTTTTTGTTTTTGTTTGTTTTTTTGTTTGTTTGTTTGTTTGTGTGTGTGTTTAATTCATTCTCTGTACTGGAGATAGACATTATGGGAAATGCAAACTACTTCCTTTTTTAAAAATTTCTTTGGAAATTTAATGAATATTGTACTCAATCTGACTCCACCGACCTTATGCTTATTGTTATTCCAAGCACATTATGTATGTCTATCTCCATGTAAATCTGCTTTAATTTATGCATTTTCATATGTTATTGAACATAATAACTTCTTGCTATATCTGCATGATCTGTTTCCTCTTCACACCAGCCCCAAGACATAGATTTCTTTATCTCCCAGTTCAGACATAAGTAGAAACCAAGTGGTTTGGCAATAATTGTGCAGCGAGACATAGGCACACTGGGCTTAACTTCTGCTTTCTCTCTTCTACAATTTTTTTTTCTCTTTTTGTGTTCATGTGTATTTTATTGAAAAGATCGCAAAACTCTCTCAGGGCTGATAATCCGATGACACCTTAATCCAAAAGTTTATATTTATTTTATATCTATTTAGTTTTATTATTTTTGGAAATTAAGAAAGATAGCAACAGATATTTAATATGTAAAAAAGAAAAAAGATTATAGAGACAGAATAGACTTAGAAGAATGTCTAGAACAAAGGCTTAGAATTTTGGCAACTTCATTTAATTCTCAACACATTCTGTTTGTTCCCTTGAATTCTATTTCTTTGGGCCTCACTTGAGATGCTTAAGCACGCAAGTAATTATCTAATTTAACTGTTGCTGACAAGGACTCAAAGCTAATGGCTTCAGATTATTCTTCTTACTCAGTTTCATCTAAAGTCCTCTTTCACAGAGGCTCTAACTGCTCCCTTTCAGAACGACCATATAACTTCTAGGACTTCCATGTTCTTTAGCAACCAGGATGCAAGAGTGGCTCTTGGCAACAGACTGTGAGAGGATCAGAGAGAAAATTGTGACAACATCAGCTTATGGTGAGAGTTGATGTTATATGAAGTCTTCAATACAAAAATGTTTTAAGTAATAACAATAAATCTCTTTTTCAGATATCTACATGGAAAAACAAAACAAAACAAAAAAAAAGCACTGAAAGAAAAGACATTTGTAACAGTCAGCACTTACATAAAATTTACTCAGTCCTTCAGATGTTTTACCTAGACTAACTCATCCTGTTCTCCCAAACACATTATGAGTCATGTCCTGTTCATATCCCTATTACAGTGATGCTCAGTATCAGTGACTTGCAGAGACTTACAGCCACTTCCAAGACCACAGTGTGTGCTCTAATGACCTGTGCTTTACCACCTCACTGGTCCAGGTCTACATTTAAACAGAGCATGTAAACACAAAGGCATAGATACTTCGGAAGAATACTTAAAACCCACATTCTTAATTCACTCAGCAAGAATTTACTGAGTACATCCTGGGAGTCACATACTCTTCAAGATGTAAATTACTACAGGGGTGCTTGGGCTCACATCATGATATCAGGGTCTGGGACTGAACCCTGTGTCAGGCTCCTGTTCAGACAGGAGTCTATTTCTCCCTCTCCCTTTGTCCCTCCCCCTGTTCATGTTCTCTCTGTCACTCTCTCAAATAAACAGAATCTTTAAAAAAAACATAGATTACTGCAGTTCAAAAATACAAATATTCAGCATTCGTCACTATTTCGCAGGAGATGGGCAAAAAACATGTTGAATAAGAAAATTAGAAAATGAAGATAAATGCTGTGAAGAAAAATAAAACAGACATGTCAGGAAAAGTTACAATGAAAGTGATTGGAAGCATACTTGGAAGGTGACACCTGATCACACGCTTGTTTGTCATATGGGACTCAGAAGAGGATTGTACCTGACAGAGAGCAAGTGCAAAGGTCCAGAGGGAGCTTGGCACCATGTGTTTGAAGACGGCTAAGAGACTGATACTATTAATAAGAACTGGTGAAGTATAGAGTAGCAGGAGATGGAGTCAGAGATATAATGGGACACTAGGTTATCAAAGATCTTGTACTTTGTTGTAGGTGAGTTGCCTTGTCCTCTAGGTGAGACAGGAGGTCATGGGGTTATTTGCAGCACAGACTTGTCAGGATATGTATATATTTTTAAAGGCTCAGTCAGCTGCTGTGCTAAGAATAGACTGTGTAAAGACAGGAATGGATGTATGGGACCAGGGAGGAGACAACTGAAATGATCAGTTTAGAGGTTTGGGGCCTGACCTTGGTACATGGCAATGCAGTAGGAGCAAAGTGGTCTTGGTCAGGTTGTATTTTGAAAGTGGAACCAAACAGATGGGATGAAAAATTTCATGTCGATGAAGGAAAAATAAATACATGAAAGGAGTCAGAAATCTGTATAATTTTTAGCAACAGCAACTGGTGGGATGGGGTGATACTTAATTTAAATAAACTGAGGAAGACAGTGGATGGAGCATGTTTTAGTGTTCTCAGGTTGAGGTGTCTGACATTCCAGTGGCAAAGTCAGGAAGGTATATGGATATGGGTCTGGAGTCAGGAGCATTTAGAGTTGATATTTCAAGCATGAAATTCTGTCAGTTCACCAATGGAATGTCTAGGAAGAAAGTAAAGTTTCGAGAATTGCTGACGGAATTCAGCCTTTTAGTTCATGGTACTTTTGAAATGCTGTTTTTTAATCAGGTTAAGGGGAAATTGAGTTTGTGGACGTGGAGACAAAGAGACAATTCAAGGTAATTCAAGATAAATCAAAAATTCAAAAGTTTTGCTCTAAATGGAAGTCAACAAAATGAAGGGCTACACAGATGCTGGAAGTGAAGACAACTGATTTGTTTTGTCTTTTTTTTTTTCCTTTTTTCATGTTGTGATAAATGGCAAAATGTTTGTAGAGTAAGGGGATTAACAATAGAATGGTAAAAACCAAGTTGCCAGATGGAGAGGTGGGGTTGCTGCTGAAGAATGTCTATCTGTAGGCAAGAAAAATTGGGACCTAGTGTATGGGTGATGGGTATTTTGGAATGGAGCTAAGTACCATGACTGGAATGCCGGCAGGTGGGGAGGCGTGGTGGTGGAAACTTGCTGCAAGTTGTGCTATAAGTAGGGGGAGAGCAGGAGATTAGAAAAAAAGTGAAGTGAGAATAAAGTTAGAATACACTGGGAGCACCAATAGATTAGGAAAACACTGACAACTGTGAAACTTCATTGTCACTGTTGCCTTTTACTTTATCATCTAGAGACATTTGATATGGCATTTTAAAAATCTTCCAATGGCTTTAAGTGAATATGTGTTTCCTTCCTTTCTTCCTCCCTCCATTTCTTTCTTTTTCCTTCCTTCTTTCCTTCTTTCTTTCCTTCCTTCCATTTCAGTATAGTTGACAACATTATATTAGTTTCAAGTATACATCTTGGTGATTCAATATCTCTAAACATTATCCTGTGCTCACAAGTGTAGCTACCATCTGTCACCAAACAATGTTACTACAATATCATGGACTATTTTTCCCTATATTATGGCTTTCATCCCAGTAATTTATTTATTCATTAATGGGGAGCCCATATCTCCCACTCTCTTCCATCCATTTTACCCATCCCACCCACTTCCCTCTGGCAGCTAACCATCCAGACTCTGCCCTTATAGGTCTGATTCTGCTTTCTGTTTGTTTATTCATTTATATGATTCTTTAGATTCCACATATGTCAGTGAAATCATATGTTATTTGTGTTTCTCAGTCTGACTTATTTCACTTAGCATAAAACCCTCTTGGTCTATCCATGTTGTCTCAATGGTAAGATCTCATCCTTTTATATGGCTGGATAATATTCCTACATATACATTAGATATTATAATATATTATATATTATCCAATATAACAATAATTATGTATTTTATATATACTTTCTCACCAAATGTTATTTTTTGCTATTTCTTGACTTTTTGATTTTAGCTAATTTGACAGATGCAAAGTGATACCTTGTTGTTTTGATTAGCATTACCCAGTGGTTAGTGATGTTAAGCATAATTTCATGTGTCTGTTGGCCATTTGTATATCTTCATTCAAAATATGTCTATTCATGTCCTCTACCCACTTTTTCATTGGATTGTTTGGTTTTTGGCCATTGAGTTGTATAATCTCTTTATATAGTTTGGATATTAATCCTTTATTGGATATATCATTTGCAAATATATTCTCTTCTTTGGTAGGTTGCCTTTTTGTATTATTGGTTACTTCCTTTGCTGTGCAAAAACTTTTTATTTTGGTGTAGTATCTATAGTTTCTTTATACTTTTGTTTCACTTGCCTTAGGAGACCTATCTGTAAAAGTGTAGTTACTGCCCATGTCAGAGAAATTACTGCCTGTGTTCTCTTCTAGAATTTCTAGGATTCAGATCTCACAGTTAGGTCTTTTATCCATTTTGAGTTAATTGTTATGTGTGGTGTTAGAAAGTGGTCCTATTTCACTCTTCTGCATGTTGCTGTCCAGTTTTCCCAACACCGTTTATTGGAGAGACTCCTTCCCCTCAAATACTTTTTTTTCTTAAAATAAGCTTTCTTTATAACAAAAAATGGTATGAATTCTAAGATCCCAAAGTATCATTAAAAATAAAAATCTAGGGACACCTAGGTGGCTCAGTTGGTTAAGCAGCTGCCTTCAGCTCAGGTCATGATCCCAGCATCCTGGGATCGAGTCCCACATCGGGCTCCTTGCTCGGCAGGGAGCCTGCTTCTCCCTCTGCCTCTGCCTACCACTCTGTCTTCCTGAGCTCGTGATCACGCTCTCTCTCTCTAATAAATAAATAAATAAATAAATTCTTTAAAAAAACCTAGGTGTCATTATTCTTTAGGTTTCATATGTGTTTGATAAAAATGGTTGATAATCATTTAAAAAGTGATTTAGGTATTTGCTCATCAAACCCAATCCAACTTCTTCTATTCTGCCTTGTCTTTATTTGATGCTTTACCATGAGAAGAAAAGTCTGCCGTAAACCTTAAGGCCAGGAGTGTCATCCTCTGTGAACACATTAAGAAGAGTAAAATGAGAAGAAACACCAATTACATCCCCTGGGAGATTTTTAAAATTAATAATAATTGTTAATGCTTCCAGCACAAATTATTGGCAGTAAATTGGATTTGAAATGGGGAGATCTCAAAAAGTGATATTATTTAAACAATTCCAGATAATTAGCAATTTCTTCCTCAGTGGGAGCTTGTTGGCAGGGAAGCGTCTATCTCTCCGGAAGGCATGGAAATGAATTAATTGCAGTGAGACAAAGAAACTTCTATAAGATATTTTTCATGTAAATCAGAATTTGTTGGATGGTTTAACAATGGGCAAACATTGTGATTCTTTTCAGTGTCGAAAATTAGTGATGGAATCCCTTTCAACCTGACTGTAATTCCTTAAAATAAATTTTATGCTAGAAGGAAGTAGGAGGTGATCAAAAATCATTAAATGAAATTTCTAAGTAATATATGGTAATGTATATATGTGTGTGTGTGTGTGTGTAGTAATATAAGTTATATAGGTATATAATAGATTTTATATATAATAGATTTTACCTCTGCATGTTTTACCAGTTTTCTATATTGATAACATGGAGAAAAAGGAACAAAATTTAAAATTGCCCTTTATAAAGCAACCAGATGAGTCAGTATTAACAGCTACACAAGACTTTTACATGACTGAAATTGCATTATAATACAACATTGAAAGTGCTCACTGAACAATGTAAGGGTCATGAGGAAGGTTCTTCTACTACCTGTGTTTTGAGAGCTGACGCTAGTCCTTCCATAAGCATACCTCCCACATTATTCAATCTATTTCCATGTTATATTTTAGATTGCTTCCAATTTTTTAAAATTTCAAATGCCCTATTGACAAATACTCTTAGAGACGGCTCCATAAATACATTTAAAGACATGGAAGAGTCTGTTAAAACATTTTTAAATGAAAAAAAAAATTGCTATTGACAATTTTTCTTTCAAACGTGCCTATTTAAACTCCTACTGTCAGCAGTGAGTGTATGAGAAGGGTTATTTCGCTGAATATTTTCATTCTTACAAATGGGACAGAAACTAAACATCATCTTCTTTATAATGTAAATGCCTTTGATTTCTAGTTTTTGAGGCCAATGTTATCTGGCTTACATACCTGTGGAATTGAAATTCTTACTGAGCATTTGACTTTTCTTTCTTTCTTTCTTTTTTTAGAAGAATGGAAATAATGGGGAAATCTAATACTCCCACACCCCAGTCTCCAAGTTCTTATCAGGATTGTCATATATTTCTTAGTGATGTTTACAAATATATATAAAATCACCATATCATTTTTATCTTGTTGAGTAGAGGTCATTTCTTCCTGAATTCTAGTAGGATTACAAAGTAGATATTTTCTATAATGTAATTCCTTTCCCTGAAGCAAAACTTCATATTGGAAGCTTCTCTTTCCTTTTGCCCCTGTAATATTTCACTTTTCAATGCATTTTGCCAACTGCATGATGTCACTTTTTCCTGTTTGCTCATCTTTTAAAAAGTTTTAGCCAGTGCTGGAATTTACTGTTAAATGCCATTAAATGTGTCAGTTCTAAAGTTCCCCTTGGTTGCTGAGAGAATTAAATCTTCCCCCTTTTTAATTTGAGATTATGTCTGATGTGCACAGCATGGAGCCAAGATTTTGTTGGTTTCCTAACTTTTATTTAGTTTATATATTTTTGTATCATGGGTTGTCTGTTGATCCTGCCCCCTGACATGATAAGCTCTTTCCTATTCCAAATACTTCAGCAGCTTATAAGGATCCATTTTATCTGGTCCCTGTAATAACTCCCCAGCCCCATTTCTATGCAATCCTTGCCCCCCAGCCTCCTACTCTCTAGGTAACTGCTCTTCTAGAAGCATTATCAGCTTCTTGAAAGTGCCATGATTTTGCCCATCTCCCATCTCTACACATATGTATTTATATGGCTGAAAATTCTCTACCACTTTTTCTAACTAAAAATAAATTCACTCAACTTGCTGTCATTTTTTCCAAAATATATATATTTTTTCTGATTCCAAACTCCCTCCCCAGCCTTCACTTTTGTGACCCTTCTATGCATACTCATAGTACCCTCTTTATTTATTTATTTATTTTTGGCTATTATATTTAAATTAATGACTCTTATATGTACCTTCCTTCTAGTGGATTTCATATCCATTAATATAGTCACTGCTGTAGTCATCTTTGTATCACATACAAATACACTAATATCTATGACGCATCAATAAGTTCCTTGGGATTCACTTAAGAAACATATAGTTTGGGGCATCTGCGTAGCTCAGTGGGTTAAGCCTATGCCTTTGGCTCAGGCCATGATCTTGGGGTTGTGGGTTGGAGTCCCGCATTAGCTCTCTGCTCAGCAGGGAGCCTGCTCCCCACCCCGCCTGCCTCTCTGCCTACCTGTATCTCTCTGTCAAATAAATAAATAAAATTTTTAATAAAATAAGAAACGTATATTTTATTATAAGCTAAAAAATTTATACTTGAGTAGACCGAATGGATATTTTTTTGCAAAAAACAAAGGTAACAAATAAAAGCAGAAATTGCATATATCTATGTATAATACATATATTACATGTGTATATAGTATATATCTACACACATGCATATTACATACACGCATACATAAAATGTATTATATGTGTATATAATATATATGTATATATTATGTATGTATATATGTATACATGCATATATAACTATACATATACATATATAGTATGCATTATACAATTATACATATACATGTATTTATAGAATTATGCATATACATGCATTATGCAATTATACATATATATCATACATTATTATACAATTATACATTATATTATACATTATACATCATAATATATTATATATAATATATATATAAATATATATCATACTACATTATGTATATACATATGTAATATAGCTGCTATATCAACCTTGACTTCCACAGTGAGTCATGTCTCGAAGCTCTAAGGGCACACACAATATAGAAACTATCCTGCACACAAAAGCAGTGGAGAGCCTACACTGGCATCTTAATATTAATACTCTCACTGTGTTCTTGAAGGGCATGCAGTACAACCCCTGAAACACCCATCGTGGGTGGGTGTCTCTAAAAGAATGATGTCTTTCCAGAGATTACGTATCAAAATGAAATTTGCTTGTACCTCTTTCTCCACATCGGCTCTGCGTAGAATTATTGGCTGGGTGCATGACTGGAAGAAACTGAAGGCCATGCCAAGGTTTTCCTTCAAGGAAGGAAGGCAGGCTTTGGCTTAAAAGGTAAGGAGGAAGGGTTCCCAGGTGGCTCAGTAAGTTATGTGTTAGCTCAGATCATGATCCCAGTCTCCTGGGATGGAACCCTGAATCTCAATCCTGCTCCGCAAGGAAGCCTGCTTCTCCCTCTCTCACTCCCCCTGCTTGTGTTGTCTCTCTCACTGTTTCTCTCTCTGTCAAATAAATACATAAAAATCTTTAAGAAAAAAAGAAGGTAATGGGATTAAAAGACATTCTTTGGCTAATAAATAAAAAAATAAATAACAGCTATTCATCATATACTTAAAACACCAAGAGTTTGTGAAGGTATCTTCCCACTATGATTAATAAATTAAGTCCCCAATCTCGAAGGAACATCCTCTCTGTTTTTTCTTAGAAATGATGAGCATTCACCCATGTATTTTCAAGGGTAGCCCCGTCTACTACACACTAGTAACCATTTCCCATCACATGGTCTTCTTGCAGAGAGCTAAAAAGGAGGGATTTTTTTTTCTTTTTTCTTTTTTCTTTTTTTAGTAACAAAGAAAGCATGCCTTTTTGTTTTAACATTGGTACCAGACTTCTGGAAGGCAAAGGTTCTGTGTTTGTGAGTTTGGCTTTCAGCTAAGTTGAGGGCTCTGAAGCAAGATGCTTAATTTCCGGTTTTATCACCTACTAGCTATGTAACAATAGTGGGTTTCATAGCTTCTCTTTATTCTTGATGAATTGAGTATAAAAAGTTTCTACCTCATTGTGTTGTTAGAGGACTAAATAAAATAATAAAATAATGCATGTAGGGATCCCTGGGTAGGGCTAATAGACTAAGTGCTCCAATCAAAAAAGGTAGGGTGGGGGCGCCTGGGTGGCTCAGTGGGTTAAGCCTCAGGTCATGATCTCAGTGTCCTGGAATCGAGCCCTGCATCGTGCTCTCTGCCCGGCAGAAAGCCTGCTTCCTCCTCTCTCTCTGCCTGCCTCTCTGCCTACTTGTGATCTCTCTCTCTCTGTCAAATAAATGAATAAATATCTTTTAAAAAAATGCATATAATACAATGCCTGGCTCATAGTTAGAATTCCGTAACTGTGCACCACTCACACTGTTGTTAACAGGAAGCAAATGAACACTTTTTTTTTTAAACCAGTCCCCACTGTGTGTTCCTAGTGCATAGTCTCAGAACCACATACAAGCGTGTATTCATGGAAGCATTCCAATACCTTGATGGATCACAGATTAATATTACTAGATGCACTGGTTTCTACATCTCTGTATATCATCATGAATATTTCAGTGTGAATGTAAGGCAATAGTGAATAATACATTTTTACCTGCAGTTTCATTCAACTTTTCACAGCCTAAAGATTTCTCATTGATCATATTAAATCCACTGATGCCCAGGTTTATTGACTTTAAAAATTAATATTTTAGGATATTTTTCATGAGGGAATTAGGCTTTGAATCAGAGTAATTCTTTATCTCCTGTGTATGGAACCAGTTTGGGCCACTGATCTCTGATGCTTTGGCCAGAAGCAGAATCCAGCCAACTGTGCAGCAAAAACAGTTAAAATGACCAGACTGCCACTTATTTCAATGTGAAGATTTTGCAAATGCCATTCAGGGACAGCATCATGAGACAATTAAACCTTCATTGCAGATATGGATTACTTCATCCACAGGCAAACCAAGAACTACTCCAGGACTTGTTCCTGCAACTGCCTCTGAGCCCTATTTTTCTTTCTCCCCTCTCTCTAGGGCTCCAGAGCCCCACGAATCTTTGAAAGGTACCTACTCCCAGGTTCTGATCTTGACCTGGGTTTTTTACTAAACAGGGTCAGATACAGCAAGTGATGGGCTTCTCTCCAGCCCTCTTACATGACAACGTTCCTTCGGTTGATACCCCAGTCATACGCCTTTCTCGGTCAGAGCTGTCATGGTTTGGTCCTTGGAGATGCATTTACTAAACACTTGCTTGGAAATCCTGCCTATTATCTTCCACTTTAGAACCACCACTCTCTGGGTAATCATGGCAAACATTCACTGATATGATGTGACTATTTCCCCACTGCAACATATGTCCACACTCAGTGTCTCTGATTTCTTGCATGAATACCTCTGTGCACTCAGTCTAAGAGAAAAATGAATTGCGTGATAAAATAGCATCTGTTGTATTCCATGTTTTGCACAGTGTTTATTAAAATTATTTCAGATTAGGGATAAAAAAAATCCCCTGGATTGATCAATAAAAAAAGTCACCATTATGTGTGTATATATATATATATATATATATACATATATATATATATAATTTTCCGTATATCATGGTATTTTGACATCATAATAATCTTTCTGGCTGCAGAGAGACAGGATCTCCCAGGTCTAGCCATTTCTTAGAGACAGCAAAGGAAAGTGCCTTCAATAAGCAAACCAACTAATCTGGAGCCGTCCCTCCCCTACGTGACCCATATACCCCAGGATCCCTCTTCCTCTATCATTTCAGAGCCACATATCAGACAAACAGGAACCATTGTTTTGGCTTAGAGCCCCCTGAAAATATTCAAAGTAGCAAGTCATAAGTTGTTTATCTGCTTTCCATTCCCTAGGGAATTCCCATAAATGTTGTGCCTTTGGCTGTCCCCTCACTTTGGGGTCTTCTGTCTCAGGACCAATGCTGGTGTTTCCCCCATGTGGGCCTGCATTCTGTTTCCAGGACCTCTGAATGCAATATTTTTTCCCCCCTGAGTTTCTCCTCCACTTGTGGCTCCCTGAGGATCTCCACTTGTGGCTGTACCTCACTGACCATCATGCCAAATAGCATGGGACAGTCACCAAACTCAATATGGGCATATCATGGGCAAATGGCTTTTTATTTATTAGAAATTTATTTTTTCTCTTTATCCAGTTATTTCTCCCAGAGTTATCGCCTCTTCAATTTTGAATCAGATCAGGCCCCCCACCAAAGTTCTCCCTCTCAAGGGCATATTCAATGCTTTACTGAATCGTGGAGCGGGACTGGAAATGTAACATTGCAGGGCAGCTGGCCCACCTCAGTGTCCCACATAACCTACCTGTGTCATTTCACAAATGGCAATTCTCAGATTATGGACCTGGCCATCCACTGGTTATTGGACCCTCCCTGTAGGCTAGCTTTTGGGGAAAAAATATACACCACGGGAAATGGGTAAGTTATTAGAGAAAAAATAGACATACAGTTATTTGTACTTCAAACCTGAAATAAGGGAGAAAATAAACATTGGACCTTATGATACACTTTATTCTCTATAAGAAAATGTTAAGTAGTAGCATTTATTACTTACTAAGATATCAAATAACTAATAACCTTTACCTCTGAGTTTTTCTTTGCATTTCATTGGTCTATTTTTGTTATTATAAGTGTGAGAAAAGGCAACATACCCTTGAAAATTACTTTTCTCTTTTCAAAATGATTTTTAGTCTGAAGAAAAAGTACATACGAAAGTCAAGCTGAGAAAGCATTTAACTTGGGCATAAAACTTAGTATGGTTCTGCTGAGAATCTTAAAATCTTAGAAAACATCCTTTTTCCCAATAGGGAGAGATCTGTCAAATATAGTATTTTAAGAAGTGTTTGTTTATGAAGAAAAATGTTAAGAGAAAATTACAAATAATTTTAAATAAGAAATCCTATTTATTCTTTAGTGATATTTCTTTGCTGAAATCCATGCATTATTTTTTTTTTCTTTTTAAAGATTTTATTTATTTATTTGACAGAGAAAAATCACAAGTAGGCAGGCAGAGAGGCAGGCAGAGAGAGAGGAGAAAGCAGGCTCCCTGCTTAGCAGAGGGCCCGGCGTGGGGCTCAATCCCAGGGCCATGGGATCATGACCTGAGCCAAAGGCAGAGGCTCTAACCCACTGAGCCACCCAGGCGCCCAATCCATGCATTCTTGTAACTCTTCAAAACTAAGTTATAAATGAAGCATTTGCTTCTTAATTGATTCCATATATGTATTCTATATATATTATATTTTATGTATATACATATTTTATACATTTATATATACTTATATGTAGGTATATATTTGCAAATTAAAATAGTATGTATATATATAAATATACATATATTTAGTAGTTCCTATGTTTCATTTTATTTTGTCATCATTGTGTGTTTGTTAGTACTTACAAAGGCGAACACTAAGCCTGTTCAACCTTATTTATAATGATGTTTTACCTGTAAGTAGAAATTTAAATATAAAACAATTTTATAGATTTTTTTACTCATTTCAAATGATAATTACATTTCTCACCTTTTTCAAAATCTGCTCAGTCCAAAAGATCTTCCCCCCAAATCCATCACCAATCTTTCTTCTTTTCCTAACACTCCATACAAAGGGTTACAGTGAGCACAGGTAACAGCTGGATAATACTTCCCATTGAAAATAAGCAAGATTGGGGCGCCTGGGTGGCTCAGTGGGTTAAAGCCTCTGCCTTCGGCTGAGGTCATGATCCCAGGGTCCTGGGATCGAGCCCCACATCGGGCTCTCTGCTCAGCGGGAAGCCTGCTTCCTCCTCTCTCTCTCTCTCTGCCTGCCTCTCTGCCTACTTGTGATCTCTCTCTGTCAAATAAATAAATAAAATCTTGAAAATAAGCAAGATTAATGGGAGATTTGTCTACCTTGTCATTGTGATGAGAATTAAAGTTCCAACTATGGTTGAAATGTGGCAGATCCTAAGGAAAGTCGGGAATATCTGCATTGCTGTAAATCACAGCATGCTGATTCATTAACAGCCTAAATGTGCTCACTCATAAAGGATGGACGGGCTCCATGCTATCTGCAGAATGGCACTTGAGTAGGATCAGAGCTAAGGAAGAAATATCTGGGCATATTCAGAGAGTTGGCACCAACAGTTTCCCTATGTTTTTATACAGAACTTTTTAATATATCTTTTTTTAGTATATATAAAAATGAATAGTTTACAAGCATAATTTAAAATTAGACTATATAAAATAAATACATTTCCTCACTCTGTTTCTCCACAGGCTGGGGTATTTGATGAATTTGTGAGATTCTTAAAAAGATATTCTTTGCGGTAGTACTGCTCATTGCTCAGAGATTAACATATCATGCAAGCAATCAACAAATTAATGAGGGAGTTGTTATTTTACAGCATAGTTTTACCACACCTGTTCCAAACTGGTTATTTTAGAAATTTCTTAAAATACATATGAAGGGATTGCTTTACATTGTTTACTGTTTATAACCGATCTTTATATTCAAAAATCTTGTCTAAAAATTAATGTTCACATTTATAATAGCCCAAGAAGAGACTCAAATTAGTAAGAATATACCACAGACATTAAAACAGTGGTTTCTAATAAAATGTTATGCCCAATACCCATATCAAAATGATCAAGGCTCTTGTCAAATGTACTTATTACTTATCAGATGCATTTGCTTAAAGATTCCACAAAACTTTTTCATAAAAGCCAATTTGAGAAGGTATGTTCTTCAAACTGTATTAGACTACAGTGGAGGAAGTGGTAGGATAGTTTCTATTTCCAATTACCAGTAACACTCAGTCTTGAAATTTTGGATCTGTACTTACAGTCTCAGTCTCTCATTCATTATATTATTTCTTATCCAGGAGCTCAGTCATTTACAGACTGAAATTGAAAGAGCAAATCCATAATGTTTATTCTGTTGCAAGTTTTATCCAAGAACAGTTCTAGAACTCTCTTATTAGGTGCATAATGTCATCATGTGTACTTATTAGTAAAGAATGTTCATCTGTATGAGACCTTGGACTTACGACAAACATGGAGTTCATTGTTTATCTGTCTCTAAAGATTTCAGATATTATAATTTTGCAATCAATGTTAGTAGTTCATATTCATAAAAATGTTTATTACTTTTTCAGAATAGCAATGATTATGTCATTGGTCTCTAATGGCCAGAGGCCTTCATTAATAAAATAAACATGAACTTCAGCCTCCAGTAGGACCCCCAAATACTTCCAAAGTCTTTCTGCTGAAAAATATTTAATATAGGATAAATTCCATGAAACATATGTTTGAATACATAGCCGAGCTTGCAAGAATATAAGACGTATACGAAAGTGGCTGTGCAATGAATGCTAATATAAAACCGGACACCTGGGTATTTTAAGGACAGAAATCCAGAAACACTAGAGTTTTGATTTCAATGCTCAAAATCACTGGGAAAGGGGCACCTGGGTGGCTCAGTGGGTTAAAGCCTCTGCCTTCAGTACAGGTCATGATCCCAGGGTCCTGGGATCGAGCTCCACATCGGGCTCTCTGCTCTGTACAGAGCCTCTTTCCCTTCCTCTCTCTTTGCCTATTTGTTATCTCTGTCAAATAAATAAATAAAAATCTTGTAAAAAAATCACTGGGAAAGATCACAAGGTCAGAGGCATCCGCATAAATTTGGGGTATTTGGAAGAGCTATATCCTGAAGCCAAAGGAACAGATAGAAATCAATCAATCAAACAGACACACTGTTTCTATCAGAGTGCCATGGAAATGTCTTGGTATTGTTACTAATATTATTAGTGTCAGAGTTTTTATTTATTTATTTTAAGATTTTATTTATTTTTTTGACAGATAGATCACAAGTAGGCAGAGAGGCAGGCAGAGAGAGAAGGGGAAGCAGGCTCCACGCTGAGCAGAGAGCCCGATGCGGGGCTCGATCCCAGGACCCTGAGATCATGACCCAAGCCGAAGGCAGCGGCTTAACCCTCTGAACCACCCAGGCACCCCTAGTGTCAGAGTTTTTAATTATTGGCTTATTCTAGCAAAAATCTCTGAGTTAAGTCATATTAAATTTACAGCTATGAAAACTGCAGATCACAAAATTGTAATAAATAACAATCAAAATGCACTCAGTGGAAAGGTTAAATACAAGAGTATACATAATTTAAAAGAGATTTGTCGAGCAGGAGTGCAGATCAGAAAACATTACCGGAATGAACACAGCTATAAGGAGTCGAGGAATTTGAAATTGAGGTTAAGTAGAAGTGAGGGACTGAAGTCTAACATAAAGATCTGCAGAAAGAAGAGTTACCAAGGTAAATGTTTCAAAATAAAATGGCTGAGAAATTTCTAGGGTCAATGACAAGCTGAGTTTACTGATTCAGGAAGCACAACATGTACCAGTAGGGGAAAAAAAATACATAACACATGAATGTGTAACTGAAAAATTGTAACATCAAATATGAGTGACAGAGAAAAACAATTTTTAAAGTGGTTAGAGAGAAATGTACAATATGTAAAACATGTGTGTTTATCAAGAGGCAGGAGAGAATAGAAGAATCGTTACTGTGTTAATGGAAAACAATTCTCGGGAAATGTGTAGCAAAATAATATTTAAAATATTAGGGCAAATAAAGATAACTTCAGATACAAAATTAACAGAAAATTTTATCCTTAAATTAATCCTAGTAAAAAACTTCCAAAAATATATTTGAAGAAATACAAACTTCCACAGAAAGTTTTGAAATGAAAAAAGAAGCGAAAAAGAAAATAATATGTACATAGGCAAATAAAAACAACACAGAAAAATAAAAGCAATATATTTAATGCTAACTTTGGAAAGTAAATAAGTATAAAATTATAATATAGAGCAATACTATGTACTAATATATAATGTATTTCAGAGTACTAAATTTCTTACTTTTAAAATACATGAGGTTAACCTTTTTCAGTAATAGAGTATACAACATCCAAGCTGCTAGAGGAGAAAAAAAAAATGAAATCAGATGCAAAGAACCAGTGGCATGAAGGAAAAGTCAGAAATAATGAAGGAGTAAGGGAAAAAGAAAGGAAGAAAGGAAAGAAGTTTATATGGGAAATCAAAGAGAGTGAAATGTCTTAACATATTCAGAGTGTCAGAAGGTAGGAAAGTAGCTTAAAGCAAGCACCAAATAGTAACAAATAAAATGGTAAAAAAAAAAAAAAAAAAAGAATCCAAATATGTTAGCAATAATGATAAATATAACCAACTGAGCCACCCAGGCATCCCTATCAATAATGATAAATATAAATGGATCAAAATACCCAACAACAACAAAAAAGAGAAATGGAAATTGGATTAAAAAGTGTGTTATTTATAGAAAAACAGGGACACCTGGGTAGCTCAGTCGGTTAATACTCCAACTCTTGATTTCGGCTCACTTCATGATCTCAGGGTCATTAGATCAAGTCTTCATCGGGCTCCATGGTAGGCATGGAGCCTGATTAAGTTTCTCTCTCTCCCTTTGTCCCTCTTCCCTCTCTTCCTCTCTAGAAGAAAAAATAGAAAAACTTAAAAATAAAGAGGCACAAAATATATTAAAGTAAAACCTGAAAATATTTTAGGAAAGATTTAACCAAAAAAACCTCTATGCTTAGAAAATGGATTTAGGACAAAATAGTTTTATAAAATATATGTATATATTTGCATATATAATGGAAAAGAAAAATAGTATGCATTTCCTAGAAGGAGAAATAAAACAGATTAGGAAATCCAGAAAGAGGAGACCCTTCATAATTAAGAAATTTTCCTACTTAAGAACTGTTGAATTGCATGCCTATTGGAGAAAAAGTGGATGTTCAAGAATTGTGTAAGGTAAATTTATTAGTCTTATAAAAAAAGAACTCAGGTCTCTACCTCACACAAAAAAACAAATATCATGAATGAAACAGACAAACCAACCGATAGTTTTTAAATGTCTAGTTTTATTTGTCAGCTTGGTTAGGCTACAGTATAAGTGAGTTAATCCAGTTGGTGCTGGAGGACTCTACTGGTGCAAATGTGAAAGGACAATAATCGTATGATCATTAATATGTATCTATTTAAAGATGTATTTCATAAACAAGACACAGAAAAGTGAAACTCACAAAGGACAAGGTCGAGAATTTTTCTGAAATTAACATCTTTTTTTGTTAACAGAAACCACATTAAAAGGATAAGAAAAAATATTAAAAGTAGATATTGGCATCAAATTTAAGCAAATAGATGTTTAATATCTCACATATGAGCAATGTATAAAACTATAAAGAAAAAGAAAAGCAAGTCAGTAGGAAAATGAGCAAAAGCTGAGAATAAAAAAGGATCCATCCAGAATGGCCAATAAACATAAAAAGATGCCCAACCTCATTGGTCGTTGGGGAAATCACAGTGATATTCTTTTTAATCCAGTAATTGGTAAGAATTTAGTAAAATGTAACAAAGTTATTTCTGAGGCTCGAAGCAGTTGCAAACTCATGCACTATTTGTGTGATTAGAAATTAGTGCAGTCACTTTGTAGAACAATTTGGTGTTATTCTGTTTTGAGCAGGCACTTGTCCTGTGATCTAGCCATTGCACTCCTAGGTAAATACGTTAGGGCCCCTGTAGGCAGAAACGATGGATCCGTAGGAGAATGTCCAATAACCACACTGGTTGGAGTAGGAAAGCAATGAGGAGAAGTGAGGATGACATCCATCAAGAGGAAAATGGAAACGGATGACTACAACGATGGAATATTATGCAGAATTAAAAATGTAGACACATAAAAATAAATACATTTCTAAAAAAGTACTTGGTGAAAATTTTAAAGAAAACTTTTAGTATGATTACATCTATTTGATTCAAAGAACCTGGAAAAATTAACATTATTTCTTAATATAGACACATGTTATAATAAGTCAATAATGAAAAGCAAGGTGATGAATAATTTAAAGCCATGGTCATTGTTAGGGGGTGCCTGGGTGGCTCAGTCAGTAAAGTGTCTGCTTTGGGCTCTCAAGTCATGAACTCAAGGACCTGGGATGAAGTCCCACACACATTGGGCTCCCGGCTCGGTGGGGAGTCTGCTTCTCCCTCTCTCTCTGCCTCTCCCCCTGCTTGTGTGCTCTCTCGCTCTCTCTCTCTCAAATGGATAAATAAAATCTTTAAAAAAAATAGTTTCTGTAAATTCCACCTATTATTATTTGCATGGATACAATATACTGCAGTACTTTCTACACACTGACTTATTATTTGTATAAATACATTGTCTAAAGCAGTAGCTAACAATTCGGATTTGACTCTAATATTTTAAGGAATATATAGGAACATCCTAGTTCGTAATTAATTTTAAGTAACACATTTCCTAGGCTGTTTGATGAAGAATGGTTGACAATGGATAAAAATAGACTTAATCAGCTTTATTTAAGAAACAGCTTTTTGAATACGACTAAATTTTTCTCAAAATGCTTTTTGTGGTCCTGGGGCAGGAGTGGGGGGGGGAGCAAGAGAGGGATAGGCAGGTAATTTGTACTAAATGCCAACTTGAGGTTCTGATATGTTAGTTCTTTTGCTTCTTGTAAACATGGAAATAAAGTTATAGGTAAAGATGTAGGTACGTGGAGATGGGGATAGAGGTACACATTATAGCCACTATCCATTGGAGGTGCTGAGACCTTGGGGCATTAAGCAAAAAGCCCATAATAACGCATTTCCTACTTGGCTGGGTATTTCAATACGCTGCTGTAATATAGCCCTTACTGAAGTGTGAGCATAAAAATTACCATGTTTTCAAAGGAGATATTGACATATAAAATTATATTAGTTTAAAGTGTATAACATAATGATTTGATATTTGTATATATTGAGAAATCGCCACAATAATGACATCCACCACCACATATAGTTATAGATAGATGATAGATAGATAGATAGATAAATAGATAGATGATATATTTTTTGTGATGAGAACTTTTAAGATCTACCCTCTTAGCAACTTTCAAATATGCAGTGCTGTGCATTACATTCCATTACTTACGTATTTTATTACTAGGAGTTTCTGCCTTTTGACTCCTTCACCTGACTCTTCACCAATTGGCAAGGACCAATCTATTCTTTGTATCTATGAGTTCGATTTTGTTTTGGTTCTTAGATTCCACGTATTTGTGACACCATACAGTATTTTTCTTTCTCTGTCTGACTTAATGCACCAACCATAATGCCTCAAAGCTAATCCTTGTGGCAAAGGCAAGAATTCCTACTTTTTTTTTTTAAGATTTTATTTATTTATTTGTTAGAGAGAGAGAGAGAGAGAGAGAGAGATGTAGCACAGGCAGACAGAGAGGCAGGCAGAGGCAGAGGGAGAAGCAGGCTCCCTGCCGAGCAAGGAGCCCAATGTGGGACTCCATCCCAGGACGCTGGGATCATGACCTGAGCCGAAGGCAGCCGCTTAACCAACTGAGCCATCCAGGCATCCCAAGAATTCCTTCTTTTTTATGTCTAAATAATATTTTCATTTAAATGAATTGTGTCCTAGAAAAATGTAATGCATGGACCATATACAAATAACAAGTTTTCTTGATGTTAAGACTTAAAAATCCACCATTGCCCTCTGCCCTCTGATTGATGTATTATCTATTACTTTAGGAAAAAAAAAAAAAAAAAAAACAACAAACCTGAGACTCATGTGCACACCAATTGAACAGTGTTACCATATTCTGGGAGAGGGAAGGTTCTGTGACAAAAGCATGTCAGAATAGTTTGACATCCCAAGGTCTACCCACTCTTTCATTTACCCTCATCTTCATAAAGAAAAAAAGGCATTCCAGAAGACTGATTGGCTGGCATCTACTCCTATTTTCAAAGTTACCCCTTAGGCACTAGTTAGTGACAAACTATTTATCCAAAGCCCTCAGAAATCACTGGCTTCCGGAAGAGACAATGAGAACATTTAGTGGGGAGCATGATCAAGTCTACCTATGAGAAGCTGGAGAAAGGAGTAATAGG
Organism: Taxidea taxus jeffersonii; assembly: GCA_003697995.1. Classification (NCBI taxonomy): domain Eukaryota; kingdom Metazoa; phylum Chordata; class Mammalia; order Carnivora; family Mustelidae; genus Taxidea; species Taxidea taxus. Next base: position 9,771 of record RCUC01125833.1, on the reverse strand, counting down.
GAGATTGAGATGTACTGGGAGGTTTAAACTTCCATGGGCTAAGTGGTTTGTGGTAAATTTTCTAGCACAATACTGTCTTAGTCTTAATTTCCTTTTTTGGTGTATAGTAAATTTTTGGTGATAAGAATTATCCCTGTTGGTGGCTATTACTATAGAAATTTTTTAGAGTAAGTATACTTTGGAAAGGAAAGATTTATCATTTGTTCATTTCCAGCTAATGTTAAAATTTTAAAAAAATTGAGAGAGAGAGGGAGAGAGCACAAGCAGAGGGAAGAGGCAGAGGGAGAGAGAGACAGCTAATGATGAGATTAAAGGAAAAGGAGAGAATTTAGCATTTACTGGGACAATGTTAGGTGTCAAGCATATGTTGCCCATCTCCCAATACCTTCAGGATGACCCATTTTCTCATTCCCCCCATTCATTGATATTTTAAATTCTAAAGCAAGATGTGACCATGCCAGATGATAACATGTATAGGGAATCCAATGCCCAAAGACAAAAAACACACAAACCCACACATCACTTCTAATCATTTAAAATACTTTTCAATATTTGTAATTGGTTAGTAATGTTATCAATAATGTAAATTCTTTGAAATATTTAGCAATATCATTCTTTAATATATAGAATATATTATTTTAGCAAGAATCATCTTATGTTGTTGCTGGTTTTAAATTTTTTTTTTTTTTTCTAATAAAGGTGGTAGTTTCTAGGCAGCAGGAAGCCACATGAGTTTTGCATTAGAAATCAGTTAAGGCAATTTGCAATAATTTCACACTGTAGATTTTATGAGAATAATGCGCTTCTTTCTATTTAAGTAAAATCAAGTATGAAAAATTAAGTATAAATATAGTATATTCAAATGGAAGTTTAAATTAGAACATGTACCTTTGCCTTGGCTTATCATTTTCCAAGGAGAAACAGACCCATTGAGAGGGGAGAAAACCAAAAACCAAAATGGCTCCAACTTTTTCAAATGTCCAAATCCCACATGGTCTGTTCAGTTTTCTGGAAATACTGCTTCATAAGCCTTTTTATCTTTAATTGGAGTACATATTCTCATTTTGATATGATAAGCACATAGGAGCATCCCCAATTCACAAATAGGTTTATTCCAAAAGATTATTCTAATAAATTGAAAGTTTGAAGCTTATAGTTATTCCCCCTAGAGACAAGTTATAAAGTAATGCTTGAATCCTATATCCACATTTAAAAATGCATTTTTTCTATTGTGTGACTTACCCATTATAAAAAGGAGAACGTGAGACTTGCATTTATGATAAATTTTGTCATAATATAAATAGTTCATTTCATTACAGCAATATTTTTTATTAAGTAACTTCATTTACACTCATACTCACCTGAAAATATAAATGTAAAGAGGTGTACACTGTGCCTTTAAATAGTTCACATTCTGATTAGTTGTTATGATCATGATTATGATTATTATTTAAGGATTACAAAGTGTTTATGTGGACAGTTTTCCCAAGAATGCACCATGTAGTTGGCATGCAACGATAAAGTGTGAGTCTCTAGGGAGTCACACTAAGTCTTCAAGTGTTTGGAATAATTGACTTCCTCAATCTTATCTCAATAATATTGCATTAGTCCACATTCTCTTCTCAGCTCACTCCTGGCTCAGTTTTTTCTACTTGGTGATTACATGGATTTAAATTTTTTTATTAATTGTTTACTTCAGGAAACCCTAAGAATCTGCCATGGTTGAGAGGCAACGAATCTATATTACAAGCATTCAGTCACATGCATCTATAATCTTTACTTACCATCTCTTTCCTGGAGAGAAATAGGGGCTGTTCACAAAGAATTATGGTTGCGTAGAGTAGAGGAAGGCTGGAGCCTTGTCTGAGAGGAAACTGAAGAGCCCATTCCCTGACTGCTAGAATTCTAAGGCTGAAGTAAGCTTGGGCAGGAAATGGTGAGGGACACAACCGACAGGAAGAAACTTTAAATGATTGTAAAGTTGGACTTGACCTTGCCTTATCTGAGGGTGATCAGAAGGCTACTTATTGCCTGAGTATGCCTAAGAAACGTTTAGAACTTCCAGGAAATTCAATCAGAGGCAAAAAGACCGTCGATAGACAAAGTTTTAAGCTAACTAGTAGGGAAGGATCAAAGTATTCTCTGAAGGTGGTTTAGTCCAACTGATTTAATCAATGTGGCTTTACTCTGAATTCTTCCCTCTGAAGTTCAAGAGGAGAAAAAGGACGATCATCTGATAATTCTTCCACTGCAACTTCTTCCGCACCTCCTGGAATCAGCTAGGAGAGTTTTGCCTTCATTGAAAGCCCTGCTCTTGACTTGCTTTTTTGCTGACATCCCTATGCAATACTTCTAGAGCAAACATTGTTTCTGTCTCACTAAAGGATTCATTATCTCCTCCCTAAATCATTGTAAAAGGCATTGACATGCAGCTTCTGACTCTTTACAATTTGTCTTCCTTGGTAAGGTCAAAAGTCTCTTCACATGAGTAACATAATTGAGCGATCTCGAAAAAAGTAATTAGCCAAAATAAAAATAAATGTAAAATAAATAAGTCATGGAGATGTAAGGTACAGCATAGAGATGTATGATATTCTAATAATGTTGTTTGGAGACAGATAGGACCTGCATTTGTAGTGAGCACAGCATAACATAAAGAGACATTGTATCCCTATGATGTGCACCTGCAACTAATGTAACATTGTGCATCAACTAGACTTCAATAAATAAACAAACAAGCAAATAAGATAAAATAAGAAGCTTAATAAAATAAAATGTCCTTGGTCTTATTTTCCAAATGAATAGATCCACTTTCTTATTTTGGCATTTAAGGACCTTGTATGCTGGCCCCGAATGACTTTCTTTGGTAATTATTTTCATAATTCCCTCTATGTTCTAGCCATGCAGCACTTCTTGGATGTCTGAAAAATATTACATAATCTTCTCTCTGTTGTGAGGAAATTCAGGGAATCTAAAAAGCATAGACTCTCAGCTACTCACACTATGATAGTTCAGTCACCTTCTAGATGAGTTATTCTTGGCATCTCACTGTTTTCTTGGTCTCTGAAGTGGATAATAATGGCATAGCTTAAGTTTTATTGTATGTATTAAATCAGGTAATGTAATCAGAAGTTTAAACACAGCATTTGTGCAGTGAAAAACAGCTGCAGTAATTTCTTTGTGATCCTTTTGATTATTCTGGGAAAATACTGGGTAAACCTTCTGTCCAACTCCTATATTACCTCTCCTTTAAATTCTTTTGTCACCCTTTCATTCTCAGTGACTTTAAGTCACACTTGTATTATATTTCGCCCTAGTTAGAAATGTATTTCTTTTTATTTCTTACTTGAGAATGAATTCTTGGAAGCCGTGAATACCCTATTTAAATTTACCTTCTTATCATCTCTGCCACAATACAGAGGCTTCACTGATTGTGATGCGGGAGAGCCAGGTTCTTGTCTCCCAGAGTCAAGAATAAATCTCGAGGACAACCTTCAATGGCTTCCTTCCTTTTTATTCTTTGTTGGTCACAGGTGATTATCATAAAAGACACACACACCCCACCCCAGGCCTAGGGCAGGGTGGTCCCGTTTATTCCCTTATCTCTGGTTTCCCCACACTTCCACATTTTTGGGGTTTCTATGAGCCTGACCACTTAGCTCCCTATCTATCTCTCCCTACCTAACCTCACCTGTCTGTTGCTCAATTGAATTACAAGGACTGATGTTAATTTGACTGACCTTTAGTCAAAAAACAGAAAGTGCGGACTGTCCTTCTCATTGGGGCTTCAGATATCCCTGTAATTTTTGAACCAGTCCTTGCATTGCTGGCCTCTCATTTGGGTTGGCCAGCTGTTTGGATTTGACCACATCTCCATTAACAGTTTCGATGTCTGATGTCCATCTCCCAACACTGACCTCTAGGCTCCTTGGAGGTGACCTCCTGGTGTCTAGTAGCATGAAGAGGACAATTGATTGCTTCAATGTATACAGGTTCAGCTGAAGAGAAATTCAGGAGTGAGTCCTCAAAACATAAAAGAAGACATAATCCCCTTGCTGCTTTTATCCTGTCCCCTTATCTTGCCCCCCCCTTTTAAGATTTATTTATTTAAGAGGGAGAAAGGATGAGAGTGAGCAAGCATGAGAGGGGAAAGTCAGAGAGAGAAGTAGACCTCCCTGCTGAGTGGGGAGCCCGATGTGGGACATGATCCTAGGACTCCAGGATCATGACCCGAGCTAAAGGCAGTCGCTCAACCAACTGAACCACCCAGGTGCCCACTCTCCCTTTTCTACCTCTGTGTCCTCTCCTTCCCTTTCTCCTTGTTCCCTATTAATTAATTTCCTTCGAATCTCTCCTGCAGTTCTCAGACATATCCTTAATCTTTCCACCATGAAAATATATTTCCATGTCATCTTACTAATGTTCAATTACTATGCTCATTACCAAATTGTTAGAGTTAACGAACACCCCATGCTAAGTACCTGTTTTAGTCACCCAGGAAGACAAGAGGGGCGTGCAAATAAATTGCCCAGGAGGTCTGGATCTGTTTTGTTCTGCTCCATATTATTTGTTTTGTCTTGTTTTGCCTGGGCTCCTGAGTGAGAGGATTGAATTAGCCATGCCCTACAACTGATGTCCGAACGCAAGGCGGTTCCAGTTGTCACTTGGACTAATGTGAAGACTCCACTGGGCCCATATCTGTGCCAGTGCTTGCAATAATCAGCTCTTTCTGTCGGTATAATAAATGTAATTTAATATACATAATAAATATTATGTATAAATAATAGTATATTCAGATAATATTATTTTATCTGTATAATTTTCTCTTTTCACTGATAGATTTGAGCATCTCTCTTTTTTTCTTTTTTACCTTTTTATTTAAAGTCCAGTTAGTTAATGTCCACTGTAATATTAGTTTCAGGTGTATAATACAATGATTCAATACCTTCATCCATCACCTTGTACTGAGTCTCTGTTTCACTATTAGGGTATAGGGTCTTCTCTTCTATTCACTGCACTTCATACCCTTTGCCCATTTTCCCACTGAAGCTAGCTGTCTGCCTCTTCTTAATAAACAGGATTCCTGATTAGTTTCTTTTCAGTTTTAGACATTGCAAATCACTTACTCAATCTGTCATCTGCCTATTCACTTTAAATACGATGTTCCTTTTTGAAGAGAAATCAATTTATAATTTTATGTAATCAAAATAACAGAATTCTGTCTTAAGTTTTCGGCCTTAGATGTTTTCCTTAAAAGTTGTTCCCTATTTAAGCTTGAAAAGATATTATTCTACATTTTTATATTAACAATATATGTCTAAATATCACAGATCCTTTTAATCAACCCAGATTCCACTTTTTAAATTTGTATTCCTATAGCATTAGCAGTTTCCTGAATACCGTGTAAAAACCCATTCATTTTATGTTACTAACTTTATTATATATTTGGTTCCTACAAGTGCATTGGTCTTTTCCTGAGCTCTCTATTTTCCTCCAAATTTGTTTATTTATTTATTTTTTTGATGCTATAATGTATCAATATATAAACAGTGAAGAGAATGGATAAGGATCAAGAATATGTTCTTACTTTCAAGGCAATATAGAGATATTTAGAAACTCAACAACAGAGCAGATTTTTATTCCATAATGGATAGGAATCTCAAGAATTTATGATTGTTAAGAATATGCACCTAGTCATATTGAAACCCATACCTAATGATCATTACCTAAGATCACAGATTTTAACAGAGGGTAACAGTGACTAATTGGAGTATGTTTATGAGGTAGGCATATTCATATTTGCAAATAAGGTGTTACCTACAAAAGACACAGTCATGGAGTCTAATACTTATGCATTACCAACCCAATAACCATTTAATTGGATAAGTATGTTATTCTATCCATGCTTTATCACATGGATAAAAATCAGATATCTGGCATGTCAATAACATTAGCTCTGAATAACGATAATGTTTTTATTGTTATACTCATAAAAATATATTTGTATGCAATTTCTAACTCTGCCATAAAGTATGTGTTAGTTTTACAAACAGAAGTAAATATTATCTTTGTAGTGGTAGCAGGATCAGGATTTTTTCCTGGAAAGTGAATCGCTGGTAAGAAAGAGGAAACCTTGCTGGGACACTCACATGCATGACCTACACTAGCTCTAAGGATTCTTCAAAAGGTCAGCAAAAATTGTGATTGCCTGAAGATTGCTTTGACCTTTTGGGGCAAGTTTGCAAATAAAAATGTCTAAATTTGTGTCCTTTCTATTTTTTTTGTGTGTGTGTGATGCCAGTAATGTGCTTTTATTTTTTTTTTCTTTAAGCTTTTTTATTTAAACATATAATGTAACCCCACCACCCTCTCCCAACCCCTCTCCCCCCCACCCCCCTCAGTTTGTTTTATGACATTAAGAGTCTCTTTTGGTTTGTCTCCCTCCCGATCCCATCTTGTTTCATTTTTTCTTTTCCTACCACCTTAACCCCCACCCCCGTTGCATCTCCACTTCCTCATATCAGGGAGATCATGTGATAGTTGTCTTTCTCCAATTGACTTATTTCGCTAAGCATAATACGCTCTAGTTCCATCCATGTCATCGCAAATGGTAAGATTTCATTTCTTTTGATGGCTGCATAGTATTCCATTGTGTATATATATACCACCTCTTCTTTAGCCATTCATCTGTTGATGGACATCTAGGTTCTTTCCATAACTTGGTTATTGTGGACATTGCTGCTATAAACATTCGGGTACACGTGCCCCTTCGGATCACTACGTTTGTATCTTTAGGGTAAATACTCAGTAGTGCAATTTCTGGGTCATAAGGTAGCTCTATTTTCAATTTTTTGAGGAACCTCCATGCTGTTTTCCAGAGGGGTTGCACCAGCTTGCATTCCCACCAACAGTGTAGGAGGGTTCCTCTTTCTCCACATCCTTGCCAGCATCTGTCATTTCCTGACTTGTTCATTTTAGCCATTCTGACTTGTGTGAGGTGGTATCTCATTGTGGTTTTGATTTGTATTTCCCTGATGCCCAGTGATGTGGAGCACTTTTTCATGTGTCTGTTGGCCATATGGATGTCTCCTTTGCAGAAATGTCTGTTCATGTCCTCTGCCCATTTCTTGATTGGATTATTTGTTCTTTGGGTGTTGAGTTTGCTAAGCTCTTTATAGATTTTGGATACTAGCCCTTTATCTGATATGTCGTTTGCAAATATCTTCTCCCACTCTGTCAGTTGCCTTTGATTTTGTTGACTGTTTACTTTGCTGTGCAAAAGCTTTTGATCTTGATGAAGTCCCAATAGTTCATTTTTTCCCTTGCTTCCCTTGCCTTTGGCATTGTTCCTAGGAAGAAGTTGCTGCGGCTGAGGTCGAAGAGGTTGCTGCCTGTGTTCTCCTCAAGGAATTTGATGGATTCCTTTCTCACGTTGAGGTCCTTCATCCATTCTGAGTCTATTTTCGTGTGTGGTGTAAGGAAATGGTCCAATTTCATTTTTCTGCATGTGGCTGTCCAATTTTCCCAATACCATTTGTTGAAGAGGCTGTCTTTTTTCCATTGGACATTCTTTCCTGCTTTGTCGAAGATTAGTTGACCATAGAGTTGAGGGTCTATGTCTGGGCTCTCTATCCTGTTCCTTTGATCTATGTGTCTGTTTTTGTGCCAGTACCATACTGTCTTGATGATGACAGCTTTGTAAAAGAGCGTGAAGTCCGGAATTGTGATGCCACCAATTTTGGCTTTCTTTTTCAATATTCCTTTGGCTATTCGAGGTCTTTTCTGGTTCCATATAAATTTTAGGATTATTTGTTCCATTTCTTTGAAAAAAATTGGATGGGATTTGGATAGGCATTGCTTTAAATGTGTAGATAGCTGTAGATAGCATAGACATTTTGGCAATATTTATTCTTCCAATCCATGAGCATGGAACATTTTTCCATTTCTTTGTGTCTTCCTCAATTTCTTTCATGAGTACCTTATAGTTCTCTGAGTATAGATTCTTTGCCTCTTTGGTGAGGTTTATTCCTAGGTATCTTATGGTTTTGGGTGTAATTGTAAATGGGATTGACTCCTTAATTTCTCTTTCTTCTGTCTTGTTGTTGGTGTAAAGAAATGCAACTGATTTCTGTGCATTGATTTTATATCCTGACACTACTGAATTCCTGTACAAGCTCTAGTAGTTTTGGAGTGGAGCCTTTTGGGTTTTCCACATATAGTATCATATCATCTGCAAAGAGCGATAGTTTGACTTCCTCTTTGCCCATTTGGATGCCTTTAATTTCTTTTTGTTGTCTGATTGCTGAGGCTAGGACTTCTAGTACTATGTTGAATAGTAGTGGTGATAACGGACATCCCTTCCGTGTTCCTGACCTTAACGGAAAAGCTCTTAGTTTTTCCTCCATTGAGAATGATACTTGCGGTGGGTTTTTCATAGATGGCTTTGATAATATTGAGGTATGTGCCTTCTATCCCTACAGTTTGAAGAGTTTTGATTAGGAAGGGATGTTGCACTTTGTCAAATGCTTTTTCAGCATCTATTGAGAGAATCATATGGTTCTTGTTCTTTCTTTTGTTAATGTATTGTATCACATTGATTGATTTGCCGATGTTGAACCAACCCTGCTGCCCTGGAATAAATCCCACTTGGTCGTGGTGAATAATCCTTTTAATGTACTGTTGGATCCTATTGGCTAGTATTTTGGTGAGAATTTTCGCATCTGTGTTCATCAAGGATATTGGTCTGTAATTCTCTTTTTTGATAGGATCCTTGTCTGGTTTGGGGATCAAGGTGATGCTGGCCTCATAAAATGAGTTTGGAAGTTTTCCTTCCATTTCTATTTTTTGGAACAATTTCAGGAGAATAGGAATTAATTCTTCTTTAAATGTTTGGTAGAGTTTCTCTGGAAAGCCATCTGGCCCTGGGCTTTTGTTTGTTTGGAGATTTTTGATGACTGTTTCAATCTCCTTACTGGTTATGGGCCTATTCAGGTTTTCTATTTCTTCCTGGTTCAGTTTTGGCAGTTTATATGTCTCTAGGAAAGCATCCATTTCTTCCAGATTGTCGAATTTGTTGGCATAGAGTTGTTCATAATATGTTCTTATGATTGTTTGTATTTCTTTGGTGTTCGTTGTGATCTCTCCTCTTTCATTCATGATTTTATTTATTTGGGTCCTTTCTCTTTTCTTTTGGATAAGTCTGGCCAGGGGTTTATCAATCTTATTAATTCTTTCAAAGAACCAGCTCCTAGTTTCGTTGATTTGTTCTATTGTTTTTTTGGTTTCTATTTCATTGATTTCTGCTTTGATCTTTATTATTTCTCTTCTCCTGCTGGGTTTAGGCTTTCTTTGTTGTTCTCTCTCAAGTTCCTTAAGGTGTAGGGTTAGATTGTGTATTTGAGACCTTTCCTGTTTCTTGAGATAGGCTTGTATCGCTGTATATTTTCCTCTCAGGACTGCCTTTGCTATGTCCCACAGATTTTGGACCGTTGTGTTTTCATTATCATTTGTTTCCATGATTTTTTTTTCAATTCTTCTTTAATTTCCTGCTTGACCCATTCATTCTTTAGAAGGATGTTGCTGAGTCTCCATGTATTTGGGCTCTTTCCAAATTTCCTCTTGTGATTGAGTTCTAGCTTCAGAGCATTGTAGTCTGAAAATAGGCAGGGAATGATCCCAATCTTTTGATAACAGTTGATACCTGATTTTTGTCCCAGGATGTGATCTATTCTGGAGAATGTTCCATGGGCACTAGAGAAGAATGTGTATTCT
>RCUC01125832.1:0-18356 GCA_003697995.1 Taxidea taxus jeffersonii | reverse complement strand
AAAAAAAAAAAAAAAAAAAAAAAAAGTAATATGAAAACCATATACCTTTCACCTAGATTCACAAGTTTACACTTTACCTTTTTGTTTTCCTTTTATTTATGTAGATATATGTATACATATGTATAAATGTGTCTACATATACATATGTAAAATATACACATTTTATGCTGAACTATTTAGTTACTTAAGAATTAGCAACACATTGATAAAGAGTTTTTAATTTTATACCATATATCTCTTATGTATATATATTCTTCTAACCAAAATACCATCAAGTAACCATGAGAATTAAATAGATTATCATTTAGTATAGTCCATAATTAAGTGTTTTCAATTATCTTAATACTATCTTTCATAGATTTTTTAAATCTTGGGTCCAATCAAGTTTTGAACTATATACATCTTTTTTTTTTTTTTAAAGATTTAAGATTTAATTATTTATTTGAGAGGGAGGGAGAGAGAAAGTATGAGCAGGAAGGACATAAAAGGAGGGAAAGTCTATCAGGCAAAGTCCATACTGAGTGCAGAGCCTGACATGGGACTCACTGTCATGACCTGGAGATCACAATTTGAGACAAAACAAGAGTTAGATGCTCACTGTATCACTTCAGAACCCTTATATGTTTGCTTTTGATCTATCTTTCTTCCTTCTTTTCTTTCTTTCTCTTCCTTCCTTCCTTCTTTCATGACACTGACTTTTTGAGTTCAGATCAGTATCTTCTAGAATGTTCCATTCAGAATGCACTCAGAATGTGTATGACTGTTTCTTCATAATTTGATATTCACAACATTTTTAGCAAGAAAATAGATATGTGATACTGTATATTTATTGTGTTACATCGGGTAGCAAAAAAAGTCTTAAGGTTTTCTTATTGTTGAGGCTGTCTGATCACCTAGTTAAGATGATGATTACCAAATATCAAGGTACATTTTCCACTTTTAATTTGTAAATTTCTGCATTGTGAATCTTTTGAGATCATGTAAACATTCAATTTCATGAAAACCTTTTGGCCAATGGTTTTAGTATCCATTGTTGACCCTGATCTTTCTGGAATCATTTATTAAAATGGAGAGTTGCAGAATAGTGATTTTTTTTTTTTTAGTTCTATCCATTCATTCCACAGTTATTAGCTTGCTTTCAAATTATAAAGAAAAGTCTTCTCTGAGAATCTCTTTGTCTCTGTGTGTGTGTCTCTGTCTCTCTCTGTTTCATTGCTAATTCAGTAATCATTGTGAACCACCTTCTTAAACTTTGTTGCTTTTGATCTAAATTGCTACATAAAAAGGCCTTGGGGAAAATGTTTGTGGTTGTCAAGGCACAGGGATTTAGGATTCTTTGTCCATGGTGTCTTCGAAAAGCTTAATGAGGAGGGTAGAGCCAATTAACAGCACCTGAGCTTCTAGGAATGAAGTTCTTAATTATTAATAAGGAAATTGGTGGATAATGTTATTAAGTAACTAATGAAAATAGAAAAATATCCATAAAAGATAAAAGGGAGTAGGAATTTTTTTACCTGAAATTCTAAATTTTCATTTGATTTTAGCTAAAGAAAAGAATTTGATATGTGCTTCTTTGGAAGCTTCTGGGCTCCCCAAGGGAAAGGGTCTAGTCCCAGTGTCATGAGTATTATCAGTGAAGAGGGGATTCATAGAACATGTGAAAACTTTTTAGGCTGGCATGCAATGTTTTCTTAATTGCTGCTTTTCAAATAAATCAATGAGGGCAAAAATAAATGTAGTTGGGTCAGTATACTTGAAATAACACCAAGCACAATATGAAAAGGATGGGGCTGTTTCTCAATGGAAGTTGAAAGAGAAACCACTGGATGATTTTTTAATTGACGTTCCCACAATTGAAAGTCCCCCCTTGTAGATATCACTCCCAGAAACTTTCTTACATCATGGCAAATCGTGACTATTTCCTTAGTTTGTCATAAAGGAAAGAAACCTCTTGAGATCCAAATGTTTTATGGTTAAGAATTATTCAGGAAACATTTAAGAAGGGTTCCTGCTTTCTTGGCATAGATTTACAAATTGGTAATCCAGAGGAGGAAAAGACCCAGCTCCTGTCCGGTGATACCTCCAGACCTTCTGTCTAGAAGTCTAGAGATGACAATTTAGGAGCAAAGAAACTTGTCATTAAGCTATGTTTGCATTTCAGGTGAAGTTTTTTGACTTAGATTATATATGTTACAGGTCAACTTAAAAATTAACCAAGTGTTTCTGAAAATGTCTTTATTAATTATTTATTTGTATAAGGATGAGAAAATACCAGTTATGTTCATATGGGGGGTAGAGGTTACTGATGGAAATGATGAAAAAGCTAAAACTTTTTCTTTCATGTTCTATGATACCACCATTTCTTGTATCAATAGTGATACCACTATTTCTACATTTGAAGACCTTGGTTTTAATAGGGATGATAGATTCATAAATAAGTAATTATAATAAAATATACTATTAATAGGGTAGATGAATGAACAATAAGATATTAATGGGCTAATGGGCAAAAATCATTCATTTAAGGTGGGGCCTAAGGACACAACAAAGAGTTTTCATTCAAAGAGTTTGAATCAGAATTTGGTCCTCTTATCCTTTATCCTTTTGTTTCTATCATCCAATCAAATGTTCTTGGGGACATTCACACCCATCAAACTGGGTGTTTTCTCTTACAGTGCTATAGTTCTTGGGCAGGAGGAGGACAAAATTCAAAGGGGGAGGTCATGTGAGTGGGTTATAAAGTACAGAGTATCTGAGGGTCAAAGTCAAGAAATCTGTGAGTACTGGCTTACCAGAAAAGGACATTGATGTCATCCAGGAAAGAATGATCATGAGCCCCTTGGTGGCCATTTCAGGAGTACCCTGGAGACTGGGGTTCAGTGGAAATATGGCATGAGTGAAAGGCAGGTTGTTGAAGAAAAGGTGTAGAACACATAGCATTATTCAGATACTCATTTATTCTTCTATCCATAAGATATGCCATAGTTCAAATCTATCAACTAATAATCTATTAACATCCATTCAACTTCTACCTGACTAGATTTTGAGCTTCTTGAGGGCAGAAATCAAATCTTATTTATCTATGTTTTAGCAGTGCCTACTGCACTACACACCACATCGTAGAATAAATGTTGCATGACTAAATGGGAAGACTTTTGATAATTCTCTTAACCAAGAATGTAGAAACACATGAGAGTAAGGGTCTGTAATAATATATAGGTTACAGACATTTTATTATGTTACATATTTGGGTTTGTGAGCTAAACCATGATGTAATGAAGTCTACAGATTAAGGCACTTTTTTTAGAGATTTATTTTTTGTCTTAGAGAGACAGAGAGAGAGAGCACAGGTGGGAGGCGCAGAGAGGGAAGGAGAGAGAATCTCAAGCCGACTGCACTGAGCTCAACATGGGACTTGATATCATGACCCTGAGAACATGATCTGAGTCAAAACCAAGAGTGGGATGTTTAATCAACTGTACTACCCAAGCACCCCATAAAATAAAGCAATTTGAAATAGGATATAAATAAAAATATAATTTGATGATTTGGACCTTTTATTGGAGCTTTTTGCCTAAAATAGAAATAAAACACCAACAATTAGCCTTTGAAATAAGATGATTGAAACAAATAAACTTAACAGTTTTCTACATGAATAATTTCCATATATGAGTAATCCCTAATGATAACATAGCCATCAGCTTACTATATCATAGCCTAGAAAAAATTATTAATTCACACGTTAGACTGTGAGTCTTTGGAATTTAGTCAGTTGTTTAATACCTGGAAGAGCATCCGATTTCAAATTCAAGCTACAAATCTCAGAAAGAAATGCAATCCAAACAGTGACCAGTACATGGATAAAGATTGGCTGTTCTAATGGTGGTTTAAGCACAGTTGGTAGAAACCCAGTTAGAACCTGTGTTTCTTTGTTTCTTTGTTTTAACAGAGCTGTCTTGCAGGAATTTGTAGAAGAGTATTTTAGGGTATGATTAAACCACTGAGGTTTAAAATCTAGCCATTTCCCAATTGCTGAAACCCAGACCATGCTGACACAACAAAGCTTTTCCAAATGAGTGGTTTATTATTCTGTAATAAACTGTAACTGGGTATTTAGTTCCCATGAATGAATCTATTCTTTGGGTACACATTAAGTGATCTGTTTAAAGTAGATTTCATCTACTTTATGTGTATATATGCACATATCATTTATCTTATACTGAAGATCTTCACTGTTTCTAGAAAGACTTAGGTATAATTGAAATTAAGGATAACTTTTTATATATATTAGTAATTTCCTTCATAACTTTATAGTATTTCAAGCTCTGCGTTCATTATAATTTAAATTGTCTATTTTAAAAAACCATTTAAACCCAGTGATCCATTTTATTTTCAACTCATCATGTCTTTATCTAAAATATTATATTATGCCAGGGAAAGTTTATGAAAGTCATTTAGTGAATTTCCGTAGTTGACATGTTCTCTAGATAATCAACATTCAGATCTTACTGGATAGAGGTTTTCCACTTTTTATTTGAGTTTCATGCACTTTTATTTATCCAAACTTCAACACACCTAAGCCCTCTTTCATAGATGATGAAATAACATTCTCTAGAAACTCCATTTAATACACATGCATTCAAATTCATTTTATTGTTATCTCTGAAGTACATATATCTGTGAAAAGGTGAGGGTGGCAAGATGTTGTTGTTCAACATCAGATTTGAAAAGTAATTTTAAAATAGTATGGAGGTTCCTCAAAAAATTAAATGGAATTATCATATGCTCTAGCAATTCTACCTCTGGGTATTTGCCCCAAAGAATTGAAAGCAGGGACTCAAAGACATATTTATATAACTATGTTCATAGCAGCATTATTCACAATAACCAAAAGGTGGAAGTAGTTCAAGTGTGCACTGACAGATTAGTGGATAAACAAAATGTGGTCAATGCACACAAGGAAATATTATTCAGCTTTAAAAAAGAATGAAATTGTGGTACCCACTACTACATGAAAGAATCTTGAAGACAATATGTTAAGTGAACTAAGTCTATCACAAAAGGACAAATATTGTATGATTCCACTCTTGTGAGCTACTTAGACTCATCAAGTTCACAGACACAGTAGAATGGCAATTGCCAGGGGTTTTGGGGAAAGGAGAAGGGAGCGTCATTGTTTAATGGATATGGTATTTCAGTTTGGGAAGTTAATAAAGTTCTGGAGATGGATGGTAGTGATGGCTATACAACAAAATGGAAGTTCTTAGTGCCACTGAACTAGGCACTTAAAGGTGGTTAAAATGGTAAATTTTATACATATACATATATATAATATACATATATTACATATATATACTATATATAATTACATACATATATAATTATTCATATATATAATATATATAATATACATATATATTACTACCATGTAAGAACTAATTTTAAAAAAAGCGATCCTAGTATTTTAGTAATGGCTGGTGAAAAGCAAACTCTAACTTTTACTGCTTTAGCAAATCATAGCCCTAGAGGTTATTTTAGCTTTTGTGCAACCAGAAATGAGATAATTAAGGTAGACAGAGCCTTGGAAGAGACAGTACTTCAAATGAGACCTTCAGTTGTGCTCGATAGGCAGGGTCTTCCTAAATCTATGCCCTTCAACAGAGGAATGGATAAAGAAAATATGGTCCATATATACAATGGGATATTATACAGCCATCAGAAAGGATGAATACCCAACTTTTGTATCAACATGGATGGGACTGGAGGAGATTATGCTGAGTGAAGTAAATCAAGCAGAGAGAGTCAATTATCATATGGTTTCACTTACTTGTGGAGCATAAGGAATAACATGGAGGACATTAGGAGAAGGAAAGGAAAAGTGAATTGGGGGAAATCGGAGGGGGAGATGAACCATGAGAAGCTGTGGACTCTAAGAAACAAATCGAGGGTTTTAGAAGGGAGGGGGTGGGGGAGATGGGTTGTTCAGTGATGAGTATTAAAGAGGACATGTATTGCATGGAGCACTGGGTATGGTACATAAACAATGAATTTTGGAACACTGAAAAAAAAAAGAATAAATGGAATATGTTGGCCAAAAAAAAGGAACATAATGGGCATTTTTGTGTTAGATGGCATTAAGTTTCTTAAGTTCTTAGTGTATCCTGGTGCCAGAAAATTGGCCTGTGGAGGAAGCAGGAGTTAGCTATTAACAAATACTGTTATCTTAGGTAAGTATTTAATTTCATTGTTTTTCTCCTCGTAAAATAAGAAAAAAATGTGAAGTCCTCAAAAAAAAAAATTATAGTTCCAAAATGTTGGATTCTCTGGGCTTACAACCACATCTCTGATGTCTGGAATCTCCCATTCTCCTATTAACAATTGATCCCTGGCCCAACTACACGGGGCCTTAGAATTCTCTTTCATTCCCAATCTCCTAAGCAATTTAGGGTCTCTTTCTTTTTTTTTTTTTTAAATAAATATTTTATCTATTTATTTGACAGAGAGAGAGATCAAGTAGGCAGAGAGGCAGGCAGGAAGCAGGCTCCCCGCTGAGCAGAGAGCCCGACTCAGGGCTCGATCCAAGGACCCTGAGATCATGACCTGAGATGAAGGCAGAGGCTTTAACCCACTGAGACACCCAGGTGCCCTTATAGGGTTTCTTTTTAATCATGACTCCCAGTCCATCCAGATCTCAGGTCTGAAATAGTGTTTTGGTTTTTTGGGGTAAATGATGGCAAAAACAAGTGGTTAAACATAAAACAATACAATGGCTTAAATACTGAGGCAAACTTATTTTTTGAATACAATTTCTTGATTTTTACTTTTTGAATATCAAAGGAAATTTAATCTGTATGCATGAATAACTAAAAATTCATCTTTTTATGCCAAATTTTAAAATCTATCTACTGGTCTCAAAGCTAGTAAAAACATCAAACCACTTGGCTTTGCTGCTTTTTAACTAAAATAAAGTGAACTAATGCTGATTAAGTTTTGGGGAGAAAAAGAATCAGCATGGATGACAAATTATATGCGATATTAGCTTCCTATAATTCAAAACCATGTTGCTGAAGATCAGCAGGCTGCTGGCGGATCTGTAATTACTAATATCAGTAATATGGACATACAAGTCTAATATGTAATATGAATATAAAGTACACAATTAATAGAAAATACATACTAAAAGAATGTTAATTAATGAATGAGCATCACTATTGCATTAGCTTTAAGTAGGTCAGAGCTTAAAGTTGTCCAAATAATAGATTTTATGTTTCCTTTTTTTTCTTCTCCATCTATCTCAGGGCAAGAAATTAATTTTTCCCTGTTCCAATGTCATCACTAGATTAATGACTGTCATATGTGGAACCTGGCTATAGGGAGCTCCTCATACGCACAGCCAAGTGTGGCTTCTGAAAAATGAACAGAATCATTTTTCTCACAAAATATGATTACACTGGGATATCAAATAGATTATTTTTTCTTGGAAAGAAAGACTATTAAATTTGTTCTGATGACAGTGGTGAATGAGATTTAGAAATACAAATGCCGCTCTCTTCTGTCATGCGTCACTTATGTTGTCATAGATACCATTTCAATTTAGAAAACCATATTGAAGACAACATGGAAAAAGACAAGATTCCTGCCCCGCCCCCCCGCAAAGCTTATATTCTAGTAGGATATATAGGATCCCACCATGATCTACTGATACATGCATATAATGCATGCAAATGAACATGTTTATGGAAAACGAGTTCTCAATTGGCATTTCATCCCTTGTTTTAAATATGAACAAGCAAAAATATGGCAGAGAGGGTTTTTTAAAGTAGAAAGTCTATAGTGGTATTCCAGGCACTCCCTTCTGGCTGGACCTTCTCATTTGGAAGTCAAGGTGAATGGTTGCCTGTGAATAACAAGCCAGAGTTCTGGAGACATGGATTCTGCCCTAAGACATCTGTCGTGAAGTTCTGTAGCCTTAGGACAGCTGAAATGAGGACAAACAGACAGCTCTTTAAGGAGGATGTTAGTGACAGGGGTCAGGCAGATCTTAAAAAGGAAATGAATATAAAATTCCAAACTTAATTAGACTATAAAAGTCACATATGTTAAACTGTAAGGGCCTCTTTTCCATAATATTGCTCTGTTATACAAGTGCCAAGAACCTTTTTTTTTAATTGCAGTTTGGGAAAAAATAATTTTAAGCTCTCAATGCATCTTCAGAACTAGATATGTTTAATGCTTTTTCACAATGCTTTGAGGACTTAAAATTATTTTTTTCCAGCTACATAATGACACTGATGAATGAATGATTGGTCAGAAAAATAAAATTACCAAATTTAGCTTAAGAATTAGTAGGGCAAGAGAATGGTCTGGAAACCACCTTTTATTTAAGATGTTATTTGTGTCTGTATCTTGCCTTATGAATCCTGGGGTCACCAGCACCTGGCATAATGTAAGTGCTCAGCAAGTCTTTTGTGGAAAGATTGACCCTGTTGGTTAAGTGAGCAAGTGAGTGAAGAATGAATGAATGCAAGGCACTAGGGGGTACAGTCAGTTAAGCACTGGACTCTTGGTTTCGGTTCAGGTGACAATGAGATGGAGCCCCACATCAGGCTCCACACTCAGCACGGAGTCTACTTAAGATTCTCCCCGATTCTCCTAAGGGAGAATATATTATATATTATATAAAATTAGATATAAATATAAATATATATATTATATATTATATAAAAAGATAAATATATCTTTTTTAAAAAAGAATGAATTGATGTATGCATGACTGAATGAATGAATGAATGAATGAATGAAGATTTACCAGGCAGTGCATTTAATGCAAAGGGACAGTGATCCTGGAATCTCAAATAGAAGATGAGTAAATGCTTTTTAAGTCCTGTCTGACATAACATTGGGAATTTGCCCCTTACTTTTAGCCAAAAGCCTTCTCAAGTTCCTCATTTCAAAAATCATGATGGTACTGAAAGAGAAGCAGTCACCTTCTTTGTTTTTAAGCAATTCTCTTTTAGTCAACTTTTAATTATCCTAAAGGAGGAAAGCAGTGGTGCAGATAATCCCAAATCTCTTGTTGGAATGCATTATATGATGGCTTTTTACAGTAGTTTGCCTTCCTAATTATGTTTTGATTAGGTTTCTATTACAGCTACTGGAATCCCCTTTGCAGAGAGGACAGCAGGTCAGGCAGCCTAAGAACACAGTGATCAATCAATGGGACTAACCCAAAACTTACTTTGGGCCCTCCTTTTTAAAATGCAGTGTGCTGGGGCGCCTGGGTGGCTCAGTGGGTTAAAGCCTCTGCCTTCAGCTCAGGTCATGATCCCAGGGTCCTGGGATCGAGCCCCGCATCGGGCTCTCTGCTCGGCGGGGAGCCTGCTTCCCTTCCTCTCTCTCTGCTTGCCTCTCTGCCTACTTGTGATCTCTCTCTGTCAAATAAATAAATAAAAATTTTAAAAAAATTTTTTTAAATGCAGTGTGCTAAGCATGTTGAGGTATACAAAGTCATAGCAGACTTTCAGGTTCATAATTTATTCAATGGTCATCATCAGAATCTATTAGAAGGTAAATACTTCTCTGGAGCCAGTCAATACAAGGAAGAATAAGATAAGATCTTCTACAGTGAAGAATGATATATAAGCTTAGAATTTCAGGAGCTCTGCCTAGCCAGCATGATGTAGGTATATGACCTTTAGCAACACAAAGCAATATGTGCTAAAGGATAAATGGGCCACATTTTCAGAGGTCATCTGAAATGAGAACACAAGGAAGAGACACTACAGAAGGGTGACTTGAATTAGTAAATAACATTTGAATGAGTGTACTTTATTTGAAAGTAAATAACATTTAAATGAGTGGAGAAGATTTAGGAAGACTCACTAAAGCAGCACTGTCTGATGGAAATACGATGTGAGCCATATATGCAAATTTAAATGTTCTGATAGTTAATTTAAAAAGCTAAAAAAAGAAATGGGTGCAGTTGATTTTAATAGCATATTGTATTTAACCCAACATATTTAAAATATTATTTTAACATGTAATCAGTGTAAAAATTACAAGATACTTTACATTTTCTTTTTTAAACTATGTCTTCAAAATCTGGTGTGTATTTTATACTTGCAGCACATCTCAATCCAGACTAATATATTTCAAGTGCTTACTAGCCATATGTAACTAATGGCTACCATATTGGAAAGCATAGTTCTAGAACCAGACTATGGTCTGGGGATCAGCTGCATTGGCAGCATCTGGAAAAATGTTAGAAATGCAGAATCTCAGACTGCATCCCAGACCTACTGAATCAAAATCTGCAGTTTAACAAGATTCTCAGGTAATTCCCATGCACAGTGAAGTTTGAGAAGCTGTGGTCTAGTTAGGAAGAAGTATGAATAACAGTCTGGAGTTAAGAGTACTGAAAAAAGGTTTAAGGTCCAGCCATCACTAGAACAATGTGAGAAGTGAAAGTTAAGAGCATATGGATAGTTGTTTCTAAGGAATTTGATAAAACCATTTTGATCTGAGTGTTTGTTTCTCGATCTTCAAAATGAAACTAATCCTATTCATCTTGTAGGACTCACTGATGTTTAAATTAGAGAGAGTGACAAAACAATTTACATGATTCCTAGCTTCCAGACATAGAAGTTTTATATAACTCCATTACTGATGGATTAGAGTCACAATGCAGGTTCCAGTGCTATGAGATTTTAACTATAAGAAAAGCATCTGAAACTATACAAAAATTGACAAATAGAATTACCGACCATCACTGCTGTCCCATGGCAGGATTCCATGTTCTTGGTAGGAGTCTCAGATGAGAACTACTGTCAGAGCAGGTTCATTCAAGATTGGATGGGAGAGAAGGAAGTCCCACAGGGGCAATGCAAGTGTTAGGATTCACGCATTATGTTCATAAGCCACTGTGACCACCCCCATCAAAATATGTTGCACAACTCTGGACATCTGGTTTACTAACACATTAGCAGGACCAAAAGGATCAGGTAACTGTTCATTGTGCTCATTTAACATCTGGCCCTTTCACTAAGTCAGCATATTGGGTTAAGACATCTTATTCCAGCTGTCAAACTGTGTCTGTCAGTCTGTCTGGGAATATTATCCAGCTGGAACTAATGCAGGACTGAGAACTAGAAATCTACTAATATTGTTGTTGGAAGATTAGCAGCACCCCCTCTTCTAATGATGGTGCCATCAAAAATGTCTACTCTCACCTAAAAGAATGGGAGCTGACTCTGGGACAATAGAAAGACTCTGGTTGGAGAGTCATGGGATCACGGGGCTCTAGTCTGAGCCCTGCCATAATAACGAGCTTTGTTCTCTTAATCAGAAGTTTAATTTCCTGTGGCCTCAGCTTCTGTACCGATAAAACAAGGTGTTTTGATATGTGAATCTCTTCATTTAGTAATTTCCAGTAGTATTTTTATTTGATTGTTTTAAAATCTGATTTTCTCTCTTATCGTAGTAAATTATATATAACAAAATTTACCATTTTAACCATTTTTAAGTGTACAGTTCAGTAGCGTTGAATCCCTTCACATTGTTGCACAATCATCATCACTTCCCATCTCCAGAATGTTTATCTTTCCAAACTGAAACTCTCTATATTTTTTAAAGGATTTTATTTATTTATTTGACAAGGAAAGACACAGCAAGAGAGAAAACACAAGCAGGGGGAGTGGGAGTGGGAGAAACAGGCTTCCTGCTGAGCAGGGAGCCCAATGTGGGGTTGGATTCTAGGACCCTGGGATCATGACCTGATTCAAAGGCAGATGCTTAATGACTGAGCCACCCAGGCACCCTGAAACTCTACATACGTTAAACACAAACTATCTCTTCCCCCTTGGGCTAACTCCTGAAAATCACCAGGCCACTTTCTGCCTTTGTGAATTTGACTACTCTAGGTACCTCACATAAGTAGAATCTGGTTAGTATTTGTCCTGTTGAGTCTTGCTTATTTCATGTAGCACAATGTCTTCAAGATCCATCCACGTTGTAGCATGTATGAGAACTTCATTCCCTTTTATTTATTTTTTTAAAGATTTTTATTTACTTATTTGACAGAGAGAGATCACAAGCAGGCAGAGAGGCAGGCAGAGAGAAAGGAGGAAGCAGGCTTCCCGCTGAGCAGAGCCCCATGTGGGGCTCAATCCCAGGACCCTGGGATCATGACCTGAGCTGAGGGCAGAGGCCCCAACCTACTGAGCCACCCAGGCACCCCTTCATTCCCTTTTAAAGTCAAATAATCTCCCAGTATATGTCTATACCACACTTTGTTTGTCCATGTTTGGGCTCAGTGGCATGCGGTTTGGAGATATAGGTTGCTAACATTCAATGCACTGGTGCCTGAACAGGGGAATGGATGCATGCATTGGTCAATTTTCTGGGATTTCTAGCATTAGTGGTGCTTTGCTCTAAACACCAGGAAAGGGAAGAAGAGGCAGTCAAGAGAATGATTTAGCACTAGAGTGACAGAAGCCAAAGCATAAGGACAGAGACATGCTCAGTGATCAAAATGCAGGGAGAGTGTAGACTCAAATATTAGAGCCATCAAAAGAAAGAGGAACTGTGCAGCATCAGGTGATTCTGAAGCACCTGGGACTGAAGGGGAAGTAGGAGCCAGTGAGGGACATTTTGATCCTCGATGGATGTGTGAGCCAGAGTTACTTCGGGAGGATGATCACCTCTTTGAGCTTGGCATAACATTTCGACCCTTATGAAGATGAGTTCATCAGAGTTCAAAGGTTCTCACTGTTCATAGTGTATGTTTCCATGGCCCCATTTTCACTATGATGAATCTGTGATTATCACTGGGTTTATGAATGAGTGAAGTTGAGTGACAATGAAAATTTCTATAAAGTAAATTTATTGACTTCTCTAGATCATGTCAATTCCAAGCAGCAAAAGAAAACACAAACCAACTGAAACCATCTTCCTGGTGTCATTATGTCATTATGAAATTAATTTGTTTTGAACAGTATCCCAAACAGACCACTCACAGAAAACCTTCAGGGCAGGAAAGAGCGGGTGAGAGGAGGCCAGGTTGAAAAAAGTGCTTCTGTTCATCCTCACTGCCCTGACCTTTCCAGGAAAAGATGGATGAATTGGTAGAAGCTGATCCTTCTTGTCAATTCTGTGTCACTTAGAAATAATTGCAGATTAACAAGTTTCTCTTTGAAAGTGGAAATATTTCTCGTAGCTTTGTCAGAAACTTTTGTGAGAAAGAAGTTAGGTTGGGGGCTCATGTCAGGGTACTCTGGACATTGTAGTACATCTGCTATGTTATAGCAAAGGGAAGTCAGGGCCCTCTGCAGTATTTTTTTTTTTTTAAGATTTTATTTATTTGTCAGATAGAGGGAGAGCACAGGAGCGAGCACAGGCAGACGGAGTGGCAGGCAGAGGCAGAGGGAGAAGCAGGCTCCCTGCTGAGCAAGGAGCCCGATGTGGGACTCGATCCCAGGACGCTGGGATCATGACCTGAGCCGAAGGCAGCCGCTTAACCAACTGAGCCACCCAGGCGTCCCCCTCTGCAGTATTTTAAGGACTGTTGGCATGCTCTTAATTCTACCTTCCTCTACTGGGAAAACTTAGAAAGTAGAGGGGTGCCTGGGTGTCTAAGTCAGTTGGATGTCCAACTCTTGATTTTGGCTCCTGTCATGATCTCAAGGTCATGGGATCAAGGCCTGACTGCAGCTCCACGTTTGGCCTGCTTATCCCTCTCCTTCTGCTCCTCCCTTGCACCTTTCTCTGTCTCTCTCTCTCTCTCTCTCACTCTCTAATAGATAAATAAATACAATCTTAGGAGAAAAGCTTGGAAGGGCACCTAGGTGGCTCAGTCTGTTGTGTCTGCCTTTAGCTTAGGTCATGATCCCAGAGTCCTGGGATCGAGCCCCACATGGAGCTACCTGCTTAGTGAGGAGTCTGCCTTTCCCTCTCCTTCTGCTCTTCTCCTCCTCGACTGGCTTGTGCTCTCTCTCTCTTTCTGGCAATAAATACATAAAATCTTAAAAAAAAAAAAAAGAAAGAAAGAAAAACTTGAAGAAGGGAGGATTTTCACCCATGTTTGAGGATGTCAGGATTTCAAATGTTCAGATCTCCAGTCTTCATCTCTGAGGCAATATAGGGTAAATAAAAGCATGAGAATAAGAGTAAAAAACATTCCAGATTTGTCTTTCAGCTTTGCCACTTAATAGCTGTGTAACCTGGGACAATTACTTAGCCTTTCTTGAACTCAGTTTTCTAGTAGTGATAGTTGGCTGTGCTGTTAATTGATAAGGTACAAAGAGCACCTAGTATGTATGTAGTAAATTGTTGACAAATGTTAGCAACCTTTCCTTACTTTTTTATTAAATTTAGGAGTATATATTTATTCATTCCTTCTACAGATACCATTAATATGTATGTGCCTAGTACTGTTGAAATCAAATACAATTATTTATCAAATCATTTATTTATCAGTATGTATTATCTTTTCCACAAAATGTTTTAGCATTAAAAGTAATAATTCCTCCTGAGTCCTGTAAAATAAATGAGTTGCTTGGTACTATTAAATATTCATAGTTTGAGATTGTGTATAGTATATATAAATAGGATGGAAAGTACATAAGTTGAAATGCCAGTTTGACAATGCAACAGGAAACAGATCTCATTGAAGTCTAATAAATTCAAACAGATATTGTTGGTAAACCCTTATTTTTATGTAGGAGTTAATAGGGTTATTTTATTATAAAAACTATCAGAAGAGATTATAGAATTGATCTTGTGCCCACTGGGAGATCATAGCACTCTAAAAAAATACATTGATTTGAGAACTTTCCAAAGGTTTTTATTGAAAGGTTCACAGGGACGCCTAGGTGGCTCAGTTGGTTGAGCATAACAGACTCTTGATTTTAGCTCAGGTAGGATCTGAGGGTCCTGGGAGCCAGCCCAGCATCAGGCTCCATGCTCAGTGTAGAGTCTGCTCTCTCTCTGCCCCTCTGCCTGCTCGAGTGCTCTCTCTCTAAAAGAAATAAATAAAATCTTTTTTTTTAAGATTTTATTTATTTGAGAGAGAGAGTGAGCACAAGCCAGGGGAGGGCCTGAGGGAAGAGAAGCAGACTCCCCACTGAGCAGGAAGCCTGATGCAGGGCTCCATCCCAGGACCTTGAGATCACAACCTGAGCCAAAGGCAGATGCTTAACCAACTGAGCCACCCAGGCACCCCTAAAATAAATAAATAAATCTTAAAAAAAAAAGTTTCACAGATCTCCAGAATTATGGTGGGAAAATCTTTACATGACTGCCTACAGGGAAATTCTTTTATAACTGTCCTATTTTAGGACCAGAATTCTAATGATGGATTGATAAACACCAAATACCAAAATAGTCTGACAATCATCCTTCTGTTCTTAAAAGCTAAATTATGGTGAAGATGGGCATGAGGAAAAAGGCTAATTTAAAAATTAATTGTATAGAGAATTTTCTTATGTTTATGATGTATTTTAAGAAATCAAATTCTACTTATTTAAACTTGGTTAACAAGTACTAAATTAAACAGGGGAGTGTAAATAGTGTCCTGAAGGCCATCAAAATTATAATTTTTGTGAGAATATTAGAGCTGGGCTTCTTAAGAAGTATCCATTTAATTATTATTGTTTTGATACCTTTTCATGTTCCCCAGGGGAGTTAGAGAAGTGTATGTGTATGTGTATTTTCTAATCCTGAAATCATGATACTGTATCTATCTTGTTTACAGCTAAAGATAAAAATGTGCAGCAGGCTAGCCTTGAATCCAGTTGATTTCCTTCCTTTGATTCTTACTATTTACCGCCTTCACACCCTTTGTAAATGTGGAGGCTTTTTGTTTTGTTAATATGTGGTTTTTAAAATAAATTTTTAAATTAATAGACTTTACAATTTAGTGCAGTTTTAGGTTTACAGAAAAACTGAGTATAAGTTACAAAGTTGCCATATATTCCATCTCCCTCCTTCTCTGACCCTAACACTATTTCCTGTTTCATCAGCATCTTTTATTAGTGTGGTACAATTTGTTCCAAATGATGAGTCAATTTTAAAATATTAGTATTAACCGAAATCCACAGCTTACATTAGGGTTCACTCTTTCTATTGTACATTCTGTGGACTAGGCAAATGAGTAATGACATATGTCTACCATTACAATATCATACAGAATAGTTTGCTGCCCTAAAAAATCCCCTGTGCTTCAACAATTCTTCCATCTCTCCCCTGCCCTGAATCCCAGGCAAGCACTAATCTTTCAATAGTCCCCATATTTTTTTTTTATTTTCCAGAGTGTCATATGGGTGGGATCATAAAGTATGCAGATTTCTCAGATTGCCTTCTGTCATTTTAGCAATATGTACGTTAGTTGTCTCTGTGTCTTTTTTTTTTTTTTTTCCTAGAGAGAGAGAGAGGTGGGGAGGAGCAAATGAAAAGGGAGAGAGAATCTTAAGAAGACTCCAGGATGCAGGGCTCAGTCTCATGACCTTGAGATCATGATCTGAGAGGAAATCAATTGTTGGACACTTGACCAACTGAACCACCCAAGTGCCCCTTCTCTGTATCTTTTCATGGCTTGATAGTTCATTTCTTTTCCTTTCTTTTTTTTTTTTTTTTTTTGATAGCTCATTTCTTTTCATCCCTGAGTAATATTCCATTGTCTAGCTGTGCCACAGTTATTTATCCATTCACCTATGGAAGGATATTTTGTTTGCTTCTGAGTTTTGGCAATGAATAAAACTAAAATAAACGTTTACATGTAGACATTTGTGTGGACTTAGGTTTTCAGCTCATTTTGGTAAATACAAAGGAGCACAATTGCAGGATTATATGGGAAGGGTATGTTGTGTTTTAAAGGTATGTTGGTTTGTCTCCCTCCCGATCCCATCTTGTTTCATTTATTCTTTTCCTACCCCCTTGACCCCCACCCCCATTGCATTTCTTTAATACAGCTCAGTCTTAGGATCCAAACAAAAAAACTGAGTGGTCAATAAAACTATGTGCTGAAAACATTTAGAAAGGAAGAGATTTAGATTTAAAATGAAAAATCATTATGTTTTTTCTGAGTCAATAAACAATATCATTTATTTTAATTAACTTTGCACTTCATGGATTACAAAGTGCTTTCACATTTTCTTTTTCTTTTTTTCTTTTTTTAAAGATTTTATTCATTTTTCTGACAGAGAGAGATCACAAGTAGGCAGAGAAGCAGGCAGAGAGAGAGGGGGAAGTAGGCTCCCTGCCGAGCAGAGAGCCCAATGCGGGGCTCGATCCCAGGACCCCGAGACCCGACCCGAGCCAAAGGCAGAGGCTTAACCCACTGAGCCACCCAGGTGCCCCCTTTCACATTTTCTATTCCCACTTGTCTTCTTCTTCTTTTTTTTTTTTTTGGAAAAAAATAAAATGTGTATAGACATTAAGAAAAATGTAGAAAGCTTACATGTGAAAAGTTCCCCCCAAAGCTGTTTTTATCACTGAGTTATTACAATTTCTTCTTAGTGTTAGATTCATACATTTGCCAATCCTTTCCTTACTGCAGCTGAGCAAATAGTAGGCCAAACCAATGAGCTCTGGAGCAATGGAATTCATATACTTGGTACTTTATAACTGTGCCAGTTATAAAATCTGAAAGAGACGACCAGACATTCTCCCCTGACTGACCAAAATCCTATATTTGGGGAGATGGGGAACAGATACAAAGAAGGCCACAGCACCCCATCCTCAACAGCAATGATTTTGCACATGCTAGTTCTTTCTACCTGAATGCCCCTCTCCCTCCTTGGCAGCCACACCATCTAATGCTCAGGCAGAACAATGTATATAGGGCTAACAGTGTTAAGAAATCAATTTTGGACTGATACTTCAGGGGCTTGAGATAGTAGGTCTGTTCCCAATATATTTTGATTCTACCACAGCATCTAGCTCAGTTGGTGACTTAACTCCTTATCGAATGAATTAATGATTTAATTAATCAGTAGATTAATATTATTGGCGCAGTTTAAAGAACACATTGTTTCTACACCAACTGGCTATATTTACTTCAAATATTTTGAATTATTGTTGGTGCTGCTCTTTGGATGGTTGATAACTAATCAGCTAATCTGCCCTCAACTGGCAAATTCTCTCATTAAGAAAAACTACAGGGGCACCTGGGTGGCTCAGTGGGTTAAAGCCTCTGCCCTCGGCTCAGGTCGTGATCCCAGGGTCCTGGGATCGAGCCCCACATCGGGCTCTCTGCTCGGCGGGGAGCCTGCTTCCTCCTCTCTCTCTCTACCCGCCTCTCTGCCTACTTGTGATTTCTCTCTCTGTCAAATAAATAAATAAAATCTTAAAAAAAAAAAAAA
>ML100592.1:0-29780 GCA_003697995.1 Taxidea taxus jeffersonii | reverse complement strand
AGTATTAAAATTTGTCTGCTCCCAAAATATGCATGACCCACTGTTGCCCAAGTCCTTTGAGGAGGAGTGTTATTAAAAATTATGAGCAGATGAGATGCCTGGGTGGCTCAGTTGGTTAAGCAGCTGCCTTCGGCTCAGGTCATGATCCCAGCTTCCTGGGATTGAGTCCCACATCGGGCTCCTTGCTCGGCAGGGAGCCTGCTTCTCCCTCTGCCTCTGCCTGCCACTCTGTCTGCCTGAGCTCTCTCTCTAATAAATAAAAATCTTAAAAAAAAAAAATTATGAGCAGAAAAAAAAATGAGCAGAGGCTTTACAGTAGAATTTTCAGCTCTGCCCTAATGAGTTGCCTAATTTTTATTTTTATTTTTTTAAAAGACTTTATTTGTCAGAGAGAGAGAGAGAGAGAGAGAGAGAGCGCACACAAGCAGGCAGAGAGGCAGGCAGAGGCAGAGAAAGAAGCAGGCTCCCTGCAGAGCAAGGAGCCCAATACAGGACTTCATCCCAGGACCCTGGGATCATGACCTGAGCCGAAGGCAGCGGCCCAACCTGCTGAGCCACCCAGACGTCCCAAGTTGCCTAATTTTTAAAGTTTATTTTCCTCATCTGTTGAACAGGCATGTTAATAACTGCTCCTATCTCAGAGTGCTAATACGAGAATCCAATGAGATAATGTCTGTAAAATCATTTTATAGAAGTGGCACCAGAGGAAGTGGCACTAAAGGGCATTTCATGTACCTTGATGAGCTGATTATTCTTCACATAATGCAAAGTGTTTGACCGATTACCTCCAGCAACCACGGGTGGGTAGGCTAAGATGTCTGCACCACGGGCCCGGCATTCAAATTCAAACTGAAAAACAAGAGCCAAGCATGACAGAAGACGGGATTTCCTCAGGACTGTGCCAGCCCAGGCTCCCTCCAACAAACAGCCCATCTCTTCATTCAAGGACTTCTTTTCCATCATTACTGGAGAACGAGTCATCAAATCTAACCGAACGTCTTATGCTGCAATTCCGCTCTATTTTTTATTCTCCCCCCCATCCTGTTATTTGACCCTGTTATTAAGTCTGTTCTGTTCCTCTGAGTGCTCCAAATTTCCTGTGATTTTTAAATTAAGTCGAGAAGAAAACACAGAAAACCTACGATCAAGGCTGAGTACAGAGATACAGTCGAGTAAAGCTCCTATTTTTTATTCTTATTTAGGTCAACACTGGAATACAGCTTGCGGTTTTAACAACAGCTCTGCATTACTAATTTCAACTTTCCAAATAGCTACCAATCTACATGTGCTGGACAAGTGAAAAAGGATGCTGGGCAAATGGTAAATTCTACTACTTTTACTTTGTCCCAGGATGGAGCCGGAGACTGGCAAGAAGCAGCTGCTCTTTCCAATACTACTCCAATCCTTCTCCTTTACATTTACTTGAATAGTTTCTCCGCTCACATTTGACTAAGTCTTTGCTTCTTCATCTGTTCTGCTTTGCAATTTTCTTCATTTAATTGTAGCTCTGTGTATTTTAGACATATCTAGATAAGTTATCAGTGACCTTTAAGAACCAAATCCTCTCTACTGATATCCTGGTCACTTACACGAAAGCCAACCAGATGCGACCTGCAAATCAATGTAATCAATTATTTACTATTTTTGCCTCCGATAAAACCTTTCCAGTCTTTTAAAGCTTACCTTGGCATAAAGAAAGCCTTCCTCCACAGGAGCTTTACTGGCAAACATGGTCTCTATGAAAGCCTGTAAGCAGAATGGAGGATGAACAGTCTCATTTTAAATATGTTGCTTACTCAAACATTCAAAATACTGGAGCTCAAATGAAAAGCACCCTTCTCCCCAACTTTGCTGACCTGAAGTTATGACTTTGTGCATATGATAATATAGATTTCTGAAGAGGAAACTATTGCTTTCAGGACTATTTGACTGACAACATTTAGTGGAAGGGCAACTCAATAATCCCACTCAGAATATACAGTGGTATGCTAGAATAAGCTACACAGTTACACATTTATCATTTATGTAATGAAGTAGCCCAGAAGTGTATGGAATTACGGACTGAACAGTCCAGTCTACAGTAGGTTTCCCAACCTCAGCACTGTCGACATTTCGGACTACATAACTCTTTGTAGGGTGCCAGCAGCATTTCCCCACTGTGATAATCGGATACTGCCAGATATCCCCTGAAGGACATAACTGTCCCATGTTCAGAACAGTGACCTAGAGTATAAAGCCGTAAGTTCTCTGTGATAGCCATTCCACATGTGTGTTTGTTTCCTTTTTTTTATGAACGTACATGTCCATAATTCACCACCATACCCTATTCCAGAAAGGATTTTGATTAGATCTAATAGATACACAAAATACAACTCATGGCAGAGTTAAAGAAAAGCAAACCTTAAAAAGAATGGAGCTCAAAAAACTAATAATGCAAACCATAATGACCTTCACGATTACTATGGCACTCTGGGTGGGCCGCAAATTTATCTGAGTTTTCTAGTAGCCAGTGCGAAAAGGGAAACTGTCAGCTGTATTTCCCACGTCTGTGGGATAAAAACAAATCAGCTGCACGGGGACAGGATTATACGATTCTACCACTCGATTCTCTCAAGTTGTTATGTTCTAAGAGTGAAGGCAACATGGGAAGAAATGCTTTTGGTAATATTTCTCCAAATATAAGGCAATGACATCACCATAAAGCCTAACAGAGGGAAAGCAAGTGGGCTGGCCATGGAAAACAGCTGCGACTTGCTCCTGCTCCCATTCTGATCCTTCCTCAAGTGTGTCATCCTCAGAGAGGCCTTCCTGACCACCCTACCTCACTCAGCACCTCGACCACACTTCATCCCTTTCCACTGCTTCCTTTTTCTTCACAGCATTTAATTCCAGCTCACTATACAGCATGTTTATTTACTGTCTCTCCTCAACTAGAACGTACAGTGAGGACCAGGACACATGGGACAAGTCTGTTTTGCTCACCACTGTGTCTCTAGAACCTAGAACAGTATCCAGCACTACAGTAAATAATAAATGAATTTTTAATCCATTCAATAATTATTCATATTATTTATTAAATGAATTGCTGAATGAATTAGCAATTATAATGGAAGTTAAAGGATACTTAGTTGCATACACACAATATGAATATTGCTAATTTTTTAGTGCTATATTTTTAGCATGAAGCTAAGGAAAAAAAAAAGGAAAAAGTGTGGTATCTCCACTGAGGCTCACTCAAAAGAGGGATTTTTTTCTTTTTTTTTTTTTAAAGATTTTATTTATTTATCTGACAGAGAGAGATCACAAGCAGGCGGAGAGGCAGGCTGAGAGAAAGAGGAGGAAGCAGGCTCCCCACTGAGAGCCCGATGCGGGGCTCAATCCCAGGACCCTGAGACCATGACCTAAGCTGAAGGCAGAGGCTTTAACCCACTGAGCCACCCAGGTGCCCCAGATTTTTCTTTTCTTAGCTGCACCCTTTATCTTTTTATTAATTTCCTTCCAAAACTTTACTAAACAGCACAGAGAAATTTTGTGCGTGCACACACAACCCCTTGTATATACGTTCATCCACTGATGGGTATGTGGGTTATTTTCATCTTTTGGTTATTGTGAACACTGCTTCTGTGAACAAATATCTGAGTACCTGTTTTTAATTCTTCTGGGTATACACCTAAGAGCAGAGTTGTTAGGTCACATGATAAATCTGTGTTTAAGTTTTTCAGAAACCTCCAAGCTATTTCCACAGTGGCTGAACCATCTCACAATTGTACTGGTAATGTAAAAAGGTTCTAACTTTCCCAATTCCCTACCAACACTTGCTGTTTTCCCTTTACGTGTATTTTAATTTTTTTAAATTTATTTTTACGTTTTTCATCACCCAGTGCTCATCACTAATGCATTCCTTAATCACCTATTTCACTTAATCACCTACTTCTGGTAACCACGTTGTTTTCTTCAGTTCTCTATAGTTGAGAGTCTGTTTCTTCGTTAATCTCTTTTGCTCCCTTTGATCATCTGCTGTTTCTTAAATTCCGCACATGGGGGAAATCATGTTATCTTTCTCTTATTTCGTTTAGCATTATACCCTCTCCATCTGTATGGCAAGATTTCACTCTTTAAAGGCTAATACTCCACTTTATCTATCTACCTATCCATCCATCCAACTCTTCTTTATCAATTCATTAATTGATGGGCACTTGGGCTGCTTCCATATCTTGGGTATTGTAAATAATGTGGCTATAAACACAGAGGTGCACATATCCTTTTGAATTAGTGTTTCTGTATTCGTTGCGTAAATACCCAGTAGTGCAATTACTGGATCATAGGACAGTT
Organism: Taxidea taxus jeffersonii; assembly: GCA_003697995.1. NCBI lineage: Eukaryota > Metazoa > Chordata > Mammalia > Carnivora > Mustelidae > Taxidea > Taxidea taxus. The sequence continues at coordinate 25,448 of ML100592.1, read as the reverse complement.
CTATTTTTAACTTTTTGAGGAAACTACTGTTTTCCAGAATGGCTGCACCAGTTTTTATTCCTACCAACAGTGCAAGGGGGTTCCTTTTTCTCCACATCCTCACCAATACTTGTTTCTTGATTTTAGATTTTAGCCATTCTGACAGGTGTAAGATGATCTCTCACTGTGCTCTGATTTGCATTTCCCTGATGATAAGTGATGATGAGCATCTTTTCGTCTGCCTTTTGGCATCTGTAGGTCTTTGTAGAAATGTCTTCTGCCCTTTCTATAATCAGATTATTGTTTTGGGGGTATTGAGTTAAGTTCTTTATATATTTTTGGATAATTAGAATATGTCATTTGCAAATACCTTCTCCCGTTCTGTAGGCTGCCTTTTAGTTTTATTGACTGTTTCCTTCACTGTGCAGCAGCTTTTTATTTTGATGTAGTCCCAATAGTTTATTTTTGCTTGTTTCCTTTGCCTCAGGGGACCTTTTTTTTTTTTAAAGAGAGAGAGTATGTGCACATGTGCCTGAGTGGTGCAGTGGTGGGGGGAAGCAGAGAGAGAGAATCTTAAGCAGGCTCCACGCCCAGTGGGGAGCCTGACATGGAGCTTGATCTCATGACCCTAGCTGAAGTCAGAGTTGAATGCTTATCTGACTGAGCCACCCACACGCTCCACAGGGGACCTATTTAGAAAAGAGCTGCTATAGCCGATCTCAGAGAAATTACTGCCTGTGCTCTCTTAACGGATTTTTATGGTTTCAGGCCTTGTATTTAGGTCTTTAATGTATTTTGAGTTTATTTTTGTGTATGGTGTAAAGAATTGGTCCAGTTTCATTCTTTTGCATGTTGTTTAGTTTTCCCAGCAGGATTTTATTGAAGAGACTGTCTTTTCCCCATTCAATATTCTTTCTTGCTTTGTCAAGATTAATTAACCATATAAGCATGGGTTTATTTCTGGGTTCTCTATTCTATTCCATTGATCTATGAGTCTATTTTTGTGCCAGTACAATACTCTTTTGATGACTACGGCTTTGAAATAACTAGCTGTCCAGAATTGTGATGCCTTTAGCTTTGCTTTTTCAAGATTGCCTGGGTTATTCGGGGTCTTTTGTGGTTCCATACAAATTTTAGGATTGTTTGTTCTAGTTCTGTGAAAAATGCTCTTGGTATTGTAATAGGGGTTATGTTAAATGTGTAGATTGCTTTGGGCAGTTAAAGTATTTTAACACTATTTGTTCTTCCAACCCATGAACATGGAAAGTCTTTCCAGTTCTTTGTGTTGTCTTCGACTTCTTTCATCAGTGTTTTGTAGTTTTCAGAGTACAGGTTTTTCACCTCTTTGGTTAGGTTTATTCCTAGCTATCTCATTTTTGGTTCTGTTGTAAGTGGGATTGTTTTCTTAATCTCTTTTCTGCTGCTTCATTATTGGGTGTACAGAAATGCAGATTTCCATAGATTGATTTTGTATCCTGCAACTTTGCTGAATTCGTTTATCAGCTCCTGCAGTTTTTTAGTGATTTTTCGGGTTTTCTCTATATATTATCACTTCATCTGCAAATAGTGAAAGTTTTACTTCTTCCTTACCAATTTGGATACCTTTTATTGCTTTTTTTGTCCGACTGCTGTGGCTATGACTTCCAGTACTAGGTTGAGTAAAAGTGGTGACTGGGGACATCATGTCTTGTTCCTGATCTTGGGGGAAAGGCTGTTTCTTCCCACTGAAAATGATGCTGGCCGTGGGCTTTTCATATATAGCCTTTATTATATTAAGGTATGTTCCCCCTAAACTTACTTTGTTGAGGTTTTATCGTGGATCGGTATTGTACTTTGTCAAATGCTTTTTCTGCATCTGCTGAAGTGATCATATGGTTCTTATCCTTTCTCTTGCTGATGTGATGTATCACGTTGATTGATTTGCAAATATTGACCATCCTTGCAACCCGGGATAAAAACCCTCACTTGATCATGATGAATGATTTTTTTTTTTAATGTATTGCTTCCTTCAGTTTGCTAGTACTTTGTTGAGGATATTTGCATCTATGTTCATCAAAGATATTGACCTGTAGTTATCTTTTATTGTGAGGTCTTTTTTTTTTTCCAAATATATATATTTTTAAATTTATTTGTCAGAGAGCGAGCGAGCACAGGCAGACAGAGTGGCAGACAGAGGCAGAGGGAGAAGCAGGCTCCCTGCCAAGCAAGGAGCCCGATGTGGGACTTGATCCCAGGACGCTGGGATCATGACCTGAGCCGAAGGCAGCTGCTTAACCAACTGAGCCACCTAGGCGTCCCTATTGTGAGGTCTTTATCTGGTTTTGGTATCAGGGTAATGCTGGCCTCATGGCATGAATGTGGAAGTTTTCCTTCCTTTTCTATTTTCTGGAATAGTTTGGGAAGAATACATTCTTTTTTAAATGCTTGGCAGAATTCGCCTGGGAAGCCATGGGGTCCTGAACTTTTGTTTGTTGGGAGTTTTTTTTTTTTTTAAAGATTTTATTTATTTATTTGACAGACAGAGATCACAAGTAGGCAGAGAGGCAAGCAGAGAGAGAGGAGGAAGCAGGCTCCCTGCCGAGCAGAGAGCCCGATGCGGGACTCGATCCCAGGACCCCGAGATCATGACCTGAGCCGAAGGCAGAGGCTCTAACTCACTGAGCCACCCAGGAGCCCCTGTTGGACTGATTCAATTTCTTTGCTGGTAATGGGTCTGTTCAAATTTTCTATTTCTTCCCGTTTTAGTTCTTGTAGGTTATATGTTTCTAGGAATTTATTTCTTCTATTTTGTTGGCATGTAGGTTTTTTAAAAATTTTTATTTATTTGACGCAGAGAGAGAGAGAGATCCCAAATAGGCAGAGAGGCAGGCAGAGAGAGAGAGGGGAAAGCAGGCTCCCCACTGAGCAGAGAGCCCGACGTGGGACTCAATCCCAGGGCCCTGAGTTCATGACCTGAGCTGAAGGCAGAGGCTTAATCCACTGGGCCACCCAGGTGTCCCGACATATAGATTTTGATAGTATTTTCTTACATCTGTATTTCTGTAATGTTTATTATTTCTCCTCTTTCATTTGTGATTTCATTTATCTGGGTCATTTCTTTTTCTTGAGGAATCCGGCTAGAGGTTTATCAATTTTACTGTTTTTTGTTTTTTTTTTTTCCCAAAGGATCAGCTCTTGGTTTTGATCTGTTCTTTTGTTTGTTTCAGATTCTATATCATTTATTTCTACTCTAGTCTTCATTATTTCCTTCCTTCTTCTGGGTTTAGGCTTTCTTTCTTTTCTTCTAGTTCCCTTAGGAGTAAGGCTAGGTTGTTTGAGATTTTTTTTCTTGCTTCTTGAGGTAGGCCTGTATTGCTATAAGCTTCCCTGTTAGGACTGCTTTGGCTGCATCTCAAAAGTTTCAAAATGTTTGCTTTCATTTTCATGTGCTTTTTTATTTCTTCTATTTCTTGGTTGACCCATTCGTTGTTTAGTAGCATGTTACTTAACCTCTATGAATTTGTGGTCTTTTCAGATTTTTTCCTGTGGTTGACTTCTGGCTTCACAGTGTTGTGGTCAGAAAATATGCATGGTGTAAGTTCAATCTTCTAGAACTCGTAGGTTTGTTTTTGACCTTATATGTGATCTATTCTGCAGAATATTCCATATGCATTTGAAAAAAATGTGTATTCTTCTTAGGATGGAATATTCTGAATATAACTGTTAAATCCATCTGGTCCAGTATGTCATTCAAAGCCAGTTTCCTTGTTGATATTCTGTTTAGATGATCTTTCCATTGATGTAAATGGGGGTATTAAAGTCCCCTACTCTTATTGTATTATTAATTATTTTATGTTTGTTATTGTTTTATGTACTTGAGTGCATAATTATTTAAAATTGTCCCCTTCATTATAGTGTATTTCTTTGTATCTTGTTATAGTCTTTGTTTTAAAGCCTATTTTGTCTGTTATAAGTATTGCTACTCTGGCTTTCTTTTTTTTTTTTTAAGGATTTTATTTATTTATTTGAGAGAGAGAAGTAGGCTGCTAGCTGAGCAGGGAGCCCCATGCAAAGCTCAATCCCAGGACAATGGGGTCATGACCTGAGCTGAAGGCAGATATTTAGTGACTGAGTCACCCAGGCACCTCTACACCAGCTTTCTTTTTACAACCATCTGCATGATAAATGTTTCTCCATCCCTCACTTCCAATATGCAGTTGTCCTTAGGTCTAAAATGAGTCTCTGTAGACTATAGATGGGTCTCCTATAGACTGCAGACATAGATGGGTCTTATGTTTTTACCCATTTTGTCACCCTATGCCTTTTGATTGGAGTGTTTAGTCCATTTACATTCAAAGTAATTGGTAGATTAATTGCCATTTTATTACTTGCTTTGTGGTTGTTTCTGAAGATTTTCTCTGATCCTTTCTTGTCTTGCTCTCTTTCATGGTTTGCTGGTTTTCCTTAGTGATATATTTGGATTTCTTTCTCTTTATTCTCTGCATATTTATTAGTGGTTTCTAATTTGTACTTACCATTAGCTTTGTATATAACATCTTCTACATATAGCAGTCTATATTAAGTTGATAGTTGTTTAAGTTTGAATTCATTCTTTTTTTTTTTTTTTAAAGATTTTATTTATTTATGTCAGAGAGAGAGCGGGAGCGAGCACAGGCAGGCAGAGTGGCAGGCAGAGGGAGAAGCAGGTTCCCTGCCGAGCAAGGAGCCCAATGTGGGACTTGATCCCAGGACGCTGGGATCACGACGTGAGCCGAAGGCAGCCGCTTAACCAACTGCGCCACCCAGGCGTCCCAGTTTGAATTCATTCTTTACTCCTCTCCTCCTGACATTTTAGGTATATGGTATCATATTTGACATCTTTTTATTTTGTGAGTTCCTTGGCTGATTTTTTAAAAAAAGATTTTATTTATTTATTCGTTAGAGAGAGAGAGAGAGAGCACACAAGCAGGGAGAGCAGTAGGCAGAGCAGGCAGAGGGAGAAGCAGGCTTCCTACTTAGCAAGGAGTCTGATGCAGAACTCAATCCAGGACCTTGGCATGACCTGAGCCAAAGGCAGCTGCTTAACTGACTGAGCCACTCAGGCATCCTGCTTGGCTGATTTTTTTTTTTTAAAGACTTTATTTATTTATTTGACAGACAGAGATCACAAGTAGGCAGAGAGGCAGGCAGAGAGAGAGGAGGAAGCAGGCTCCCCACCGAGCAGAGAGCCCGATGCGGGGCTCGATCCCAGGACCCCGGGATCATGACCTGAGCCGAAAGCAGAGGCTTTAACCCACTGAGCCACCCAGGCGCCCCTGCTTGGCTGATTTTTAACAGATATATTCATTTTTACCACTTTTGTGTTTCCTACCTTCATATTGTCATTTTTGGTCTTTCCTTTCCACTCAGAGTCCCCTTTAATATTTCTTGCAGGGCTGGTTTAGTGGTCATGAACTCTTCCAGTTTCTGTTTGTATGGGAAACTCTTTCATCTTTCCTTCTATTTTGAAGTTAGCTTTGCTCGATAAAAGAGTATTCATGGCTGCAGGTTTTTCCTATTCAGCACTTTGAATGTATTATGCCACTCCTTTCTGGCTTGGAAGTTTCTGCTGAAAAATCTGATAGCTTTATGGGGGTTTCCTTTATATGTAACTGTCTTCTTTTGTATAACTGCTTTTAGCAATTTTTTTTCTTTTCTTTTTCTTTTTTTTTTTTTTTAAAGATTTTTACTTACTGGGCACCTGGTGGCTCAGTGGATTAAGCCTCTGCCTTCGGCTCAGGTCATGATCTCAGGGTCCAGGGATCAAGTTCTGCATCAAGTTCTGCAGAGCAGAGAGCCTGCTTCCCTCTCTCTCTCTCTGCCTACTTGTGATCTCTCTCTGTCAAATAAATAAATAACATCTTTAAAAAAAAAAAAGACTTTTATTTATTTGTCAAAGAGAGAGTGCAAGGAGGGGCAAAGGGAGAAGAAGGCTCTGCACTGAGCAAGAAACCTGATGTGGCACTTGATTTCAGGACCCTGGGACCATGACCCAAGCTGAAGGCAGATGCTTAACCGACTGAGCCACCCAGGAGTCCCTATTTTCTAGTCATTGTATTTTGCCATTCATTCATTCATTTATTACTTAAAGTTTACTTATTTAAGCAATCTCTATACCCAAGGTTAGGCTCTAACTCATGATCCTGAGATCAAGAGCTGCAAGCTGTACCAACTGAGCTAGCCAGGTGCCTCTGTATTTTGCCATTTGAATTATGTCTTGCTATGGATCTGCTTTTGTTGGTGGTTTTCTGTGCCTCTTAGATCTGGAGGTTTCTTTTCTTAGATTAGGGAAGTTTTCAGCTATTATTTCTTCAAATAAATTCTCTGTCCCCTTTTCTCTCTCTTCTTTTTCTGGGACTCCTATAATATGAATGTTGTTATGTTTGATGGAGTCACTGAGTTCCCTAAGTCTATTCTCATTTTGCATAATTCCTTTTTTTCCCCTTTTGTTTATCTTGATTACTTTCTATTACTTTATCTTCCAGGTTCAGATTTCTGTTTCTTCCAGCCTGCTGTTCATTCCATCAAGCATGTTTCTCATTTTGTTTACTGAGCCCTTTATCTCTGCTATATTATTCCCTGTCTCTGGGTTAGCAGTCTCACGGATGTACTCCATTCTTTTCTCAAGTCCAGTGAGTAAGCTTATGTTCATTGCTTTAAATTCTCCATCAGGCATGTTAGTCATATCTGTTTTGTTTATAGCTCCCTGGCCATGGCCTTGTCCTGTTCCTTCATTCGGGGCAAATTCCTGTCATTTCATTTTGTCTAAGTCTCTGTACCTGTTTCTGTATGTTAGGAGAGTCAGGTACAGCTCCTGTTCTTGAGGGTCATGGTTTTATGAAGAAGACCTGTATTGCCCTGCAATGTAGTGTTGCAGGGCCTGGTGCTTCTGGGAGTAGTTCCAATGTGTGGTGCTTGCGCTCTGCTGTTGTGTCCTGGCTGCTTTATCCTTTAAGCCAGTTGTCTTCAGGGGCTTTCTCTGTCTATTGTGAGCAGTGTCTGGTCCCTGGCTTGAATGTGGTGGATTTCAACAAGGTGTGCTCTGGTTTGCTTGTGAAATGAGACCTGTTGCTGTTGCCACTGGAACCAAGGCCTTATAAAACTCCAGGGCTGGGAGACATGGTGCAAGGGTTTGGGCCAGTCTTCTGAGGGAGGGTGCCCAATGAGCTGGGACTGAGGGAGTGAGTGGGAAAGGTGGTTCCATCAGAGCACTAGGGGGCAGGGCTTGGTGTAATAAGCAAAGTAGGTAGCAAGTGTTGATGCTGTGCTGATTCTCATAGGTGGCCCTGTGCTGAAGGGTGGTGGAGAGAAATGGAACCTGCCAGTTCCTTTATTCCCAGAGGGCTCTCCATGACTGCTGCCTCTTTGAGACATGCTCTGAGATGAGCAACTAAACCCCCCACCCACAGTGTGTGCCAGAGATGCTCTTCAGATAGCTGTTTTTTTTTTTGTTGTTGTTGTTGTTGTTGTTTTTAAAGATTTTATCCATTTAACAGAGAGAGATCACAAGTAGGCAGAGAGGCAGGCAGAGAGAGAGGGGGAGGCAGGCTCCCTACTGAGCAGAGAGCCCGATGCGGGGCTCGATCCCAGGACCCTGGGACCATGACCTGAGCCGAAGGCAGAGGCTTAATCCACTGAGCCACCCAGGTGCCCCCAGATAGCTGTTTTCATGCTGTATGTCCACAGGCTATTTGCCCTGCCTTCTCTCCAAGAACAGCCCTAATGTCCTCTGAGCTCTTCCAGAACCAAGTATGCTAACCTTTCAAACTCCAGGCTTTAAGCCCTGCTGGTTCCAAGAACTCATAAAATTTGGGCCATCCTGCTTTCCAAGCCAACTCTTATGGGGATCTGTTTTCCCCATGTGCTCCCTTGTGGGCTAGTTTGCCTCTTTACCCTTTACTGGGACTGGGGCTCCCTCCCCACCACAGTGGCCACAATCTGATTCTTTCCCAAGCCATGTCTCTGCATTTCTTACCCACCTCCATGTGGCTTCTTCCTTACTTTTAGTTGTAAAGTTTGTCCTGTCAGTCTTCAGATCAATTTCTGGGATACTTAGGATGATCTGATAGTTATCTAGTTGTATTAGTGGGATGAAGTGAGCCTAGGGTTCTCCTATTCCACCAACATCTTCCCCTTCAGTGTGTCTTTTGCTTTTAAATTGTAGTCGTACTTACTGTATGAAGTGGTATCTCATTTTGGTTTTGATTTGCATTTTCCTAACAGTAAATGATATTAAGCATCTCTTCATGTGTTTATTGGTCATCTGTATACCTTCTTTGGGGAAATGCCTATTCAAGTCCTTTGCCCATTTTTAAAAAGATTATTTACTTATCATTTATTTGGTGGGGGGAGAGAGAGTGAGCACGACCAGTGGGGCGGGAGAGAGGGAGAGGGAGAAGCAGGGTCCCCACTCACCAGGGAGCCTGACTTGGGGCTCGATCCCAGGATCATGACCTGAGCTGAAGGCAGACACTTAACTGACAGCCACTAAGGCACCCTCTCTACCCATTTTTTTTTTTTTTAAGATTTTATTTATTTGACAGAGAGAAAGAGAGAGAACAGGAGGGGGAGTGACAGGGAGAGGGAGAAGCAGGCTCCCTGCAGAGCAGGGGAAGCCTGATATGGGACTTAATCCCAGGACTCTGGAATCATGACCTGAGCCAAAGAGAGCCACCCAGGCACCCCCTCCCCCTACCCATTTTTTTAAAATTTAATTTTTAAAAATATTTTACTTATTTATTTGACAGAGAGAGATCACGAGTAGGCAGAAAGGTAGGCAGAGAGAGAGAGGAGGAAGCAGGCTCCCCGCCAAGCAGAGAGCCCGATGCAGGACTCGATCCCAGGACCCTAAGATCATGACCTGAGCCGAAGGCAGAGGCTTAACCCCCTGAACCACCCAGGTGCCCTCCCCCACCCATTTTTTTTTTTAAAGATTTTATTTATTTATTTGACAGACAGAGATCACAAGTAGGCAGAGAGGCAGGCAGAGAGAGGAGGAAGCAGACTCAATGCTGATCAGAGAGCCCAATGTGGGGCTCGATCCCAGGACGTGAGACCATGACCTGAGCCAAAGGCAGAGGCTTTAACCCACTGAGCCACCCAGGTGCCCCAACCCCCACCCATTTTTAAGCCGGGTTGCATTTTTGTTTTTGAGTTGCAGGAGTTCTTTATATATTCTGGATACTAGACCTTTATTGTATATATGGCTTACAAATATTTTCTCCTATTCTATAGGCTCTCTTTTCACTCTTTTGATAGTGTTGTTTGACTGATGCACAGTTTTTTAATTTTGATGAAGTTGAATTTATCTGTTTTTCTTGTGTTGCTTATTTTGGTGTCTTATCTAAGAAGCCATTGCCAAATTCAAGGTCATGAAGATTCACCTCTATGTTTCTGCTAAGAATTTTATCCTTTTAGCTCTTAAGTTTAGGTCTTTGGCCCATTTTGAGTGAATTTTTAAAGATTTTATTTCTTCGACAGACAAGATCACAAGTAGGCAGAGAGGCAGAAGCAGGCTCCCCGCTGAGAGCCCGATGCGGAGCTCGATCCCAGGGCCCTGGAATCATGACGGGAACCGAATGCAGAGGCTTTAACCCACTGAGCCACCCAAGTGCCCCTTGAGTGAATTTTTATATATGGTGTGAGATAGGGATCCAACATCATTCTTTTGCATGTAGATATCCAGTTGTTCTAGCATATCTGAATTATTCTTAATTAAATACATGTTAAAGCATTATTTTGAAAGAAAAAGAATGATTCTGATCAAGAGGATAAAAATGCTACTATGAGCTTGGGTAATTGCCAAGCCATCCCTGGTTTGAATTAGTACTGGCTTTGAAATCAGTGGAATCAGGAGATGACAAAACCTGAATTTTAGCAGTTAGCAAAACAGACTGGAAGGGCAAAGCAAATCAATGACAGTTCTGTTAAAAACTCAGGGGTGTTTGCTGCTTTGCTGAAAGCAAGCTGATTCTCCAGGAGAGTTTCACCTTCGTGGCCAGCAGGTGGAGCTCCAACCAATGGAACCCAGGCCACCTTCAATTTTTTTGTCTTTTCTTTCTTTCTTTTTTTTAATAAATCAGCTGTGAGACACATTGCAACTAATTCAAGCAGGGCAAACTAATGATGGAGGACAAAATATCACGAAAGGGATTATTCAGTGAAGGGAATAAGCCATTTTTCAGTTTTAGATACAACATTTGATTAATTTGATTAATTCTTTTAAAAAGTGGCTCCTGAGAATTTTATATCAGGGAGCAGTATCTCTGGCTTTAAACACTAATGAGAGTAGGGACATTTTAGGGCTCACTGTGGTTCACATGACAATCCCTAGTTTACTAGAATGGATTAAGGGAGGGGTCCAGTATAGAAGGGCAATTGCCTTGCCTCTCCCTTGTTATATAAATGGCCACTGCCCCCTGAAGCTGCAACGAGGCTGTGAATGTAGATAGTACTGCCCTGGTTATCTGATGAAGGAAATGAACACCCTGATGGGAAGCTCCTTACTCAGCTTATGACTGACACTGTAATAAAGGATTTCATATGTGACTTTGTTGTTGGACCCCAGGAGTATGCAAAAAGATAGTTTCAGATCTTTAATCTCAACTTCCTCCTATGGATAATAAAAAGATAATGAGTTTAGCACTTCACAGGAGAAATAAAATCCAGTAAGAAAGAGGACATGCAAAAGAATAAAATTGGGCCCCTGTCTTTTTGTTGTTGAGTGTAAGTTCTTTATGTATTCTGGGTATTAGAATGTTATCAAATATAGACTTACAAATACTTCTCTTGTTTATAAGTTATCTTTTTACTCCCCCAATAATGTCTTTTGATGCACAAAAGTTTTTAATTTTGATGAAGTCCAATTTATCTGTTGTTGTCAAGATCTGTCATGAAGATTTATCCATATGTTTCTACTAAGAAACATACAAAAATTAACTAAAAAAATGGATCAAAGACCAAAATATAAGAGCTAAAACTCTAAAACTCTTGAAGGAAAACACAGGGGGAAAGCTTCCTGACCTAGGCTTGGCAATAATTTTTTTCTGATATGACACCAAAAGCATAGGCAACACAAGAAAAAACTGATAAATGTTGTATGATTCTACTAGGCAAGTTTATAGTAGGCTTGAGGTTAAATAGGGGCTTGAGGGAGGGGAAATGGGAGTTACTGTCTAATGCTTACAGAGTTTCTATGTGGGATGATGAAAAAGTTCTGGAAATAGATAATGGTGCTGGTTGCACAACAGTGTGAATGTACATAATGCCACAGAGTTGTACACTTAGAAATGGTTAAAATAGTAATGTTATATAGTTATGTAGTTATATAATGTTATATAGTTATAGTTATATACTTATATAGTTATAATGTTAATAGTATGTTATATAAATTTTAGAACAAAAACCAGCAAATGGGAAGAAAAGAAAAGAGGCAACAATTTAGATCCTGAAACAATTCAGTTTTTTACGTTTAATTAAAAATGAAATAAAAAGGCAGAAACTGAAGAGTGCCAGGCTTTGATAATTTTACAGTAAGGCAGAGAAAAGGCAACTGCCTCAAACTTCTTAGGGTATAAAAATCCCAAGGCAGACACACTCAATTTATCGGAATTCAGAGGAATTTTAGAAAGAAAAACATTCCAATGAGCCACTATCATCAGATGTAAAAATACTGGCTTTTAATATAAAGATAATAATGGAAAAAGAAGATTGCTATGCTTCATATCATGCCAGGTCATCTCTGGCAGGGAACTCAAGACATTTTAACAAATGGGTGAGTGAATGGCTGGAAGTGGAGAAGAGACTCTCTTAGATCTACTGAATATGGAACACATTATGCAGCACTAGCCTGGGGCTGCAAATGAACCCCTTAGGGATGACAGAATTAATTCAAGGGAATGTGGGGATGCTACTGTGAAAAGAATAAATATTAAAGTCTGTTTGAAAGCTGGAATGTATGGGGTGCCCGGGTGGCTCAGGTCATGATCCCAGGGTCCTGGGATCGAGTCCCACATTGGGTTCCCTGCTCAGTGGGGAGCCTGCTTCTCCCTCTCTCTGCTGCTCTGCCTGCTTGTGCTCTCTTGCTGTCAAATAAATAAAAATCTTTAAAAAATAATAATTTTTTTTTAAAAAGCTGGAATGTATGATTAAAAAAGAGGATACTGTGATGTCTCCCAGACTGTAAAATTGATATGAATATAATGTTTGAGTAAAAATTCCTCCCTTTACTGGGTAATAAGAAAAAAGGAATAACTTCGATCCTCCCTTCATCTAGCACTCATCAGACATGCAACATGGAAGCCTTTAAAATTAACCTATGCCGGGGCGCCTGGGTGGCTCAGTGGGTTAAAGCCTCTGTCTACGGCTCAGGTCGTGATCTCAGGGTCCTGGGATCGAGCCCCACATCGGGCTCTCTGCTCAGCAGGGAGCCTGCTTCCCCCTCTCTCTCTGCCTGCCTCTCTGCCTACTTGTGATCTCTGTCAAATAAACAAATAAAATCTTAAAAAAAATAAAGTAAAATAAAATTAACCTATGCCAATTCAACTAGTAAATTTGAAACATTAGTGGATACTTTGAAGGCAGTAAGAAATTACTATCCTAAATAAAGAAATGTCAGATACAAGTGTATTAGTGTCCATAAACTAACAGGATAATGAAATAATGAAATAGGCCAGTGTGGCCAATGAGGAAGACTGATGATGAATCAGGTCACGAACAGCAGACTATAGGAGGCTCCATAAAACCAAACCCTGAAGAGCCTCAGCTGTCTCCAGTACAGTCCAGACCATTCCACTCATACAAGCTAAAGGTGACTGGTATTCTCTATTGATCCGGTTAATGCCATTTTCTCATTAACAATCACCAGTGAGAGCCAACAACAATTTGCATTCATGTGGACTGGTTTACAACACACAGTATTATCTCAAAAATATTAACTCTTGGGACGCCTGGGTGGCTCAGTTGGTTAAGCGGCTGCCTTCTGCTCAGGTCATGATCCCAGCGTCCTGGGATGGAGTCCCACATCAGGCTCCTTGCTCGGCGGGGAGCCTGCTTCTCCCTCTGCTTCTGCCTGCCCCTCTGTCTGCCTGTGCTCTCTCTCTCTGTAACTAATAAATAAATAAAATCTTAAAAAAAATATTAACTCTTCTGAATATTGTCACAATCTGACGAGGCAGGACTAAGATCTAATATAGCTGGACAATATAATATATTGACGGTATTATTAATTTCTTTTTATTTTCCCTTTTATTTTATTTAGTTTTTAAAATAAGCTCTATGCCAAGTGTGGAGCCCAGTGTGGGGGTTGAATTCACGCCCAGGAGATCAAGACCTGGGCTGAGATCTGAAACTCCAGATCAAGTAAAAAGCGACTTTCCTAAGGTCATAAATAGTATGACTGACTGGAGATGACTGATTAACCTTGCTAGAAATACAGGGCTCCACAAAGACTATGGAATTTGGGGAGATTACATGGGTTGGAGCAATCTGTGACGCATCACAGACCACTAGGAATAAAGTGTTATCAGTTCCTGACCCTTATATCAAAGAGGTTCAACAACACCTACTGCGCCTATTTGGTTTTTATTTATTTAATTTCATTTTTTAAAGATTTTATTTATTTATTTGACAGAGATCACAAGTAGGCAGAGAGGCAGGCAAAGAGGCAGGCAGAGAGAGAAGAGGAAGCAGGCTCCCTGCTGAGCAGAGAGCCCGATGCAGGACTCAATCCCAGGACCCTGGAATCATGACCCGAGCTGAAGGCAGAGGCTTTAACCCACTGGGCCACCCAGGCGCCCCACCTATTTGGTTTTTAGAGAAACCATACTTCACTTAGGGATGTTGTTGGCCCCAATTCATAAAATCCCAATGAAAAAGGCCTTTTTTGATTAGGGTCCTTAACAAAAAAAGCCTTCTTAGAACTGCAGAAGGCTATGGCTTAAGCTATTATGCTAGGACCATATGATCCTCACACTGAAATGATATTAGGAAATATCAGCCACTGCACTCATCCCAACTGGAATTTCCAGCAAAAGCCATAATCACTACTCCAAGATGACCCTTGGCTTTGATATTAAAGCATTTCTTTTTTTTTTTAAGATTTTATTTATTTGACAGAGAGAGATCACAAGTAGGCAGAGAGGCAGGCAGAGAGAGAGAGGGAAGCAGGCTCCCTGCCGAGCAGAGAGACCGATGTGGGACTCGATCCCAGGACCCTGAGATCATGACCTGAGCCGAAGGCAGCGGCTTAACCCACTGAGCCACCCAGGCGCCCCGATATTAAGGCATTTCGATGTTGCTTTCCACTCTATGTCTTTTGAAAGACCATTGCTGATTTATTTTGGGACATTTGCTGAGATTGCCCCAGTAGCTAAAAGACTTGTAAGAGAATATTAAGACCTGAAATACATATCATATCATTGCTGATGTCAGAAAAACATAATAGTAAGAAGGGCGATGCCCAAAAGAGTTTTATCATGAAATGGAAATGCACTATATAAAAGCATGATACTGGGAGATGGGACAGACTCATACTTATGAGTCTTTTTTCCTTTCCTATCCTAACAAATACACTTCCCAGGGTGACATACGTCCTCAAAACAGATAAGAAATAAATGGGAGCTCTGTCAACAATGCAAATGCTTTTTCATTCTCATTTCACAGGATAGATCTATTATAGAAGGGCTGTGCTGGGAAGCAACCTGTGTTGTAAAAATGTTTATAGTGGGCTGAATTTGAAAAACATTGCCTAAAAGAACATCATGAGGGGCACCTGGGTGGCTCAGTGGGTTAAGCCTCTGCCTTCAGCTCAGGTCATGGTCCCAGCGTCCTGGGATCGAGCCCCACATCGGGCACTCTGCTCAGCGGGGAGCCTGCTTCCCCCCCCACCCCGCCTGCCTCTCTGCCTACTTGTGATCTCTCTCTATCAAATAAATAAAATAAAATCTTAAAAAAAAAAAAATACCATGTGCCACTAATCATGATGATGGTTTAAAAAAGATGCCAGAGGGGTGCCTGGGTGGCTCAGTGGGTTAAGCCTCTGTCTTTGGCTGGGTCATGATCTCAGGGTCCTGAGACAGGGCCCCAAGCAGGGCTTCTTGCTCAGTGGGGAGTCTCTTTCTCCCTCTCCCAACACCCCACCATGGCTCATGCTCTCTCTCTCAAAAAAATAAAATCTTAAAATAAATAAATAAATAAAAACGTACCAGAATATGGTGGTAGGATGTTATCTAATACATATCCCTTTTGCCAAAATAATATTATGTGTAAAAGTAGCTATTTACCCTATTATTGTTGGTAAATAGGCAAAAGGACAAGGAACAACTGGGACACCTGGATCACTGATAAAGGGTAAGAAGTAGGTATAACTTGGTGGGCCCACATTCCTGAGAACTCTGAATTTGTTTGGTTATGGGAAGTGCTATGAAACATTCAAACCACTACTAGGAGTGATTACTACTCATATGATCTAAGCCTGGGGGAATTAACATTTTTGAAGTACCAAATGTATTTCCTAATTGTATAAAGGCAGTTAGTACTCAATGACAACATGGCTGCTGTTGGTCCATTTGAAATAAGAGAGCTTTAGTGGAATTAGAAGCTGCTTAGGAGGGGCGCCTGTGTGGCTCAGTAGGTTAAAGCCTCTGCCTCCCTGGGGTCCTGGTGATTGAGCCCCACATCGGGCTCTCTGCTCAGCAAGGAGCCTGCTTCCTCCTCTCTCTCTGCCTACTTGTGATCTCTGTCTGTCAAATAAATAAATAAAATCTTTTAAGAAAAAGCTGCTTAGGAGTATTTTGTCAGGCAGGTTTTGTTTGTTTTTTAAGATTTATGTATTTATTTTGAGAGCGAGCACATGAGCCCGGGGTGGAGCGGGGGGGTGGTGGTGGGGTGGTTGGGGTGGTGGGGGAAAGGGCAGCAGAGGGAAAGAATCCCTCAAGCAGACTCCCTGGGGAGTGCAGAACTTGATCCAAAAACCCATGAGATCAGGACCCTAGCTGAAACGAAGAGCCAGATGCTCAACAGGCTGCACCACCCAGGTGTACTTGCTGTTGTTGTGTTTTAAAGATTTTATTTATTTGAGAGAGTGAGCATGGGGGGGGATGGGCAGAGAGAGAAGGAGAAGCAGGCTCCTGCTGAGCCTGGAGTCCAACATGGGGCTTGATTCCAGGACCCCGGGATCACGACCGGAGCCGGAAGCAGAGGCTTAACCAACTGAGCCACCCAGGTGCCCTGGCATATTTGCTATTTATTTATTTATTTGACACAGACAGAGACCACAAGTAGGCAGAGACAGAGAGAGGGAGAAGCAGGCTCCCCGATGAGCAGAGAGCCCGATGCGGGGCTCGATCCCAGGACCCTGGGATCATGACCTGAGCCAAAGGCAGAGGCTTAACCCACTGAGCCACCCAGGCTCCCCACATATTTGTTTTTAATGAGGAAAGACATACTGCTGAAAAAGACCTACTAAGGGGCGCCTGGGTGGGTCAGTTGGTTAAGCAACCAAGTCTTGATTTCAGCTCAGGTCCTATTATCAGGGATATGAGATCATGCCCCAGTACTGGACAAATTTTAAACAGGACTAGAGTGCCTCCTACACTAGATCGTAGGGACACCTGCCTGGCTCAGCCAGTGGAGCATGAGGGGCTTAGTCTCAGGGTTGTGAGTTCAAGTCCCACGTTGGGTGTAGATATTACTTAACCAAAAAAAAAAAAAAGTAGCGTGTGCTGGGGAGAACAAAATAATTACACCATGATGGGACACCTGGGTGGCTCAGTAAGCTGAGCATCTGACTTTGGATCAGGTCATGATCTTGGGAGTCCTGGGATTGAGCCTGGCATACAGTTCTGCTCAGCAGGGGTCTGCTACTCCGTCTCTCTCTGCCCACTCCCATCCCTGCTCATGCTCTCTCTCTCAAATAAATAAATAAAAATCTTTTAAAAATTGCATCTTTTGTTGTTGTTGTTGTTTTTTTTTTTTTTTGAGAGAAAGAGTGTGTACACATGCACACCAGGGTAGGAGAGAAGGGGCAGAGGAGAGAGAGAAAGCCATAAGCAGACCTCAGTCTCATAACCCTGAGATCATTACCTGAGTGGAAACCCAAGAGTTAGATGCTGAACCAACTAAGCCACCCAAGCACCCCTACACTATGATTTTCTGATTTATACTGTAACTACAACTGTACTGCTATATGGTATAACATGGAGGCATAAGTAAAATTAATATTGTAGATATTAATAAACAGGATAAGATTGATATTAATGATCAAATATAGTGAAGACTGAATTAAAATTATCTCAGGACATTATCCCTATGGAGGAGAACTGGTCTGAGAAATATTTGGAATTGATTAATGATAGATTAATAAATCAGCAGATGTATACCATAAGGAGCAGACACAGGTCTACGAAACAAATGAGTTATACAGTTATAAAAACATGGGAAAGTATAAATGGATGGCCCAGCTGTCTGTTTAAATCCATACCAACCCTATATTGGATATTGTAAATGTTTGGCCTGTGCATGTACACTTTGATTATCTATCTGATAATGAGATATTGTAAGGTAAAGTAAATGATACCACAGAAAGGCTTACTCTTTTACTAGGAGTAAGACTTGACAATGGGTTATGGGGGTGGACTGCTCTGTGTGGGTTAATTCCTGAAATGAACTTGAGCTGTTTTGCTAAATTCCTGCATGGCACTGACTTTGGTAGAGACATAGCATGAAATACACTCATTAAAAGTATTGTGAAGGCAATAAACACATGGAAAGGTGCTCAACATCACTAACTGTTAGGAAAATCAAAACCACAGTCAGATACTCTTTCATACACTAGAATGGCTATTATCAAAGAATAGAAAACAAGTGTTGGCATGGATATGAAAAATTGGAACCCTGTCCATTGCCAGTGGGAATCTAAAATGGTACAGGTACTAGGAAATCTATTATGGTGGTTCCTCACAATATTGAACATAGAATGACCATTTGATCTACTAGGTCTACTTCTGGGTGTATATGCAAAAGAAATGAAAGTAGGGGTTTGTAAAGCAGAATGTGCATAGCAGAATTATTCACAATTCCTAAAGACAGAAAAAACCCAAATGTCCATCAACACAGGGACAGATAAATAAAATGTTGCATATACATAAAATGGCATATTATTCAGTCTTAAAAAGGAAGGAAATTCAGGGGTGCCCGGGTGGCTCAGTTGTTAAGCATCTGCCTTCAGCTTGGGTCATGATCTCAGGGTCCTGGGCTAGAGCCCCGCATCCGGCTCCCTGCTCAGTGGGGAGGCTGCTTCTCCCTCTCCCACTTCCTGTGAGTGTGTTCCCTCTCTTACTGTGCCTCTCTCTGTCAAATAAACAAATAAAATCTTAAAAAGAAGAAGAAGAAGAAGAAGGAATTTCTGAAATATACTACAGCATGGTTAAATCCTGGAGATATTTTGCTTGATGAAATAAATTA
Source organism: Taxidea taxus jeffersonii (assembly GCA_003697995.1). Taxonomy (NCBI): domain Eukaryota; kingdom Metazoa; phylum Chordata; class Mammalia; order Carnivora; family Mustelidae; genus Taxidea; species Taxidea taxus. Next base: position 6,989 of record ML100592.1, on the reverse strand, counting down.
ACAAATATTGTATGACTCCACTTATGTGAGGTGTGTAAAGTAGTCAAATTATAGACTCAGAAAATTGAATGGTGGTCACCAGAGGCTAGAGGGAAGGAGAAATGGGAAGTTATTGTCTAATGGGTAGAGAGTTTCAACATGGAATCATAAAAAAGTTCTGGAGATATGTTTTAGGGGTGATGGCACGACAAGGATGCCATTGAACTGTACACTTAAAAATGGCTAAAGTGCAAATGTTATGTTATATATATTTCACCGCAATTAATGAAAAGTGTTACAAGGAATTCGGGGGCAGTTTGTACCAGCTTCTGAATACCGGTAACAGCGAGATTTTAATGGTTTGTACTTGGTCTCTCTTTGTGCTCTCTGAAGGGCTTTGCTATTGTACAGCAGGAATAGGCCAATGTGACCAAAACCACAAAAATCCCTAGTTGAGATTCCATTTTGGGTTCCCTGGTTCCAAGGTGTTCTGTGTGTACATCTGTGGTTTCTTATCCATGAGAGGAAAATGCATTCTGCCCAGCCCTTACTGAAGACCTGCATGACAACAAGAGCCTGCCCCTGTTCCCTGGACCCTTCTGTGAGACAGCCATTGACTGAAAGGTAATCTTACTTTAATGCTGTTGCTGTATTACACACTTTTCCTATAATAAATTATATTTTAGCTTTGCAAGCACTGTCATTTTGGGTCCCAGGTCTTCCTTAGCAATCAAACTGTGTTTAACTGCCACTGTTATTGTAGTTATTATAAGGAAATACAATGACTTAATTTATGTTGTTCTAAAGCGATACAACTAAGATCATGGGTGAAAGATACAAGAAGGCAGATTTATCTTGCCTTGTGAGGTACTGAGCAAGTCTCTAGACATGTTCATTAAACATTAAAGAAGAAGGTAGATGTTCATCTACTATAAGATTACTGCACTGGGCACCTCAAGGTACCCCTGAAACATAAGAACTTAGATTATTTAATTTGGAAAAACTTTTTCAATAGGAACCATACCTGAGATGTTAGCTTCCCAGCAATCTGCATTCGCTCAATTTCTGCAGGAGATTTGATCAGCCGGAGGCGCTGTACCAGCTGCTGGACAGCTCGAACCTTATTCTTGCTCCTGGCTTTGACCTCAGTCAGATGCTGCATGTAGTCAGAGTGAAGCTGTGCGTGAGAGGGCCTCATCCAGTCATACCAGACCATATTTGTCTCATCTTAAAATGAGCAGCAAAAAAATTTTTAAAATAAAACTAACAGCAACAAGAAATACCAACTATCACGAACAAGAGTGAAAATTATAAAACCTGTGACATATAACTTTGAAGTATTTAGCAAAAACTCTCTCAGGACTGAAGCAACTGAAGGGTGATTATGTATCATTGGAAAGGCTAATTCCCTGCAAATGGCAAGCTATTCTGACATCAAATATACAGCTTTTCTGCCCCCAAACTTCGGAGTTCCTTATAAAGATGGTAGATGGGGCTAAAGCTTTTTCTTCAGCTTTGATTTCATTCATTATTTATTAAAAATTAAAGAACTCCACAACTGAGCTAGAGGCACTAGTGGATAACTGAATGTAAAAGGACAGAAAAAAAATTCACAGATCTTGACCTCCTGGTTAAAAGTATTCTCTTTCTTTCCAATCTCAGTGTTAGTGAAAGGAGGTTCTCATCTCATTTAGGAGCAATTCTACATGGCTATGCAAATACTCTAGTGGATAATGTGTGCTAACCCACACTTAACTAAAAAGCCTTGCCTTTCCCATCTGTCATGTATTACCATTTAACAACCACATTCTCCTAATTCTAGAGACCCATGGAACTGGTCTATATGAGCCTGAGATATAAGATGTGAGGACTCATGTTGAGAATCACTTACACCAGGTCTCCACTCATCCTTTCCTTTTTTCCTGATGTGGCCTAACAGCACCATTCCCAACAACTGAATATAACTGAAGGGTTATATGTTTTATATAAAGTATTTGGGACAGAAGAGGGGGAAAATCCTAAAAATTTTGATTGGTTACATACTAATGATACAACCTCCTGAATATTTTCATTTTAAAATAAAAATGGTTTTTAGTATATATTACAGGTCAAATGCTAATCTTATTAAGAGAAATTTAACTGTACTTTTAAAACAGTAAAACCACCTCTACTAATGGTTCTTAGATACGAAATCAGAGCCCAACTTTTTTTGGTTTTTATATTTTTAAATAAATATGATTTCATGAATCTTTTCCTTTGCCTACTACTTTTATCTAGTAAACTACTAACATTAAGAATGGTGAATGAGAAATACTTTCGAGAAATACACTTGGTGTAAGGTTTTATTTAGCGTACTGAGTTGATGAAATTCACACTGTCGAATAAGACAGCTAGCAACTAATTAAAAAAATAAAGCTAAAAAGAAAATGATTCTGTGTCCTACATTTATGAAGATTTTGAAATATAAAAAGTTTATGAATTTAGCTGAGTAATTATCTCTGTAAAATAGAGAATACTTGCATACAGCAATGAAATCAATTCAAACATATTAGAACTTGCATATTCAAATGAGTACTTTCTTTCAAAGGAGTCTTTGCAGGAATTAAGTCCAATAAATTCCATGATCATTGGAAACAATTTTGGAATTCTCTTTTAGAAACAGACTTCAGAAATGGTTTATAACCCATACAAGAAAATCAGACTATAATTTTACAACCATACATATTTTGCCTAAAATTAGTACTTTCCAACTTGATCAGCTATCTATTTACCAAATTTGGCTCTAAGTGACTTGGGACACTTCAAAAAATAAAATGCTTCCCAGAGCTGTAGATTTACAAGAATCACTAGAGACAGTTTATCATGTAGTGTAGGTTCTGAAAAGTTCCTGAAAAGGGATCCTAAAACATGAGTGATTATAATTTTACCAGAAAAAATGTAGAGAAAATGACTATTTTGAGGAGCACGGACTTAACTGTGTACTATAAGAATCACCTGAGAATCCTATTTAAAGTCAAATTCTGATCTAGTTATGGAGTGGGGGCCCAAGATTTTACATTTCCAATTATCTATTATGTATTTGTAATTGTAATATGTGTCACCAGGTAATCCTGATGCTGGTGATGCATTGATCATTCTTTGAGAATACTGCTTCTTTTTGAAGAGTTGGCAGAAGTAATAATCAGTGGTCAGAGGTCAATGAACTGGTCAGTAATCTTGAAGAGTGACCCATGCTCATTCTCTACTTTAAGTGTTATGGGAAAGATGTATGATCATTTCATGGTGCTCAAGGAAATGCTACTATGATAATCATTTTAGAAAATTAAGAACTTTATCTAAATAGACAAGAAAAGTCTTAATCCCAAATCTGGCCTGTGATTTTACTTCTGCTCCCATTTGTTACCTTTCAATTTTGGTACTAGATGTTGAAATTCTTCCAGTGTATAGGCTTCATCCACTCCTGTTAAAGCTATTGCTCCATCGGTGCCAGATCGTGGGCCATCCCAAAGTTCTCGACTAGGATCTCTCCGAGGCACAAAGAGCATGGCCTTATGTGCTGGTAATTGCTTGCCAGGGAGGCTTTGAAGAACGAGAATGCTATCGGGCTCTTGGAATCCACACAGGTACAGGAAATTATTGTCTTGGTGGAAAGTATAGGGGATATCATTGCTCATGTAGTATGTAGGGTTGGACAGCAGAACCACTGTCTGGTCTGTCCCACTCTGCCCTTGTGTTTCCTTGTGGATCAGAGACATTAGTTTGTGCCTGCGAAGTGCATATTCCACTTGAGATAGTCCTGGCGTCACCTCTCCTAGAAATGACAAATAACAGTGATGCTTTGCATTTATATAGAGCCAAAGTACTTTTAAGGTAGCTTAATATTAGATGGAGACACCAGAGTTCATTTCTTCAATTTATGTCAAATCTCCTGATAGCACATGGGGAATTAAGGAGATGACCCAGGTTTCGATTTTTCTATTCCACTGCAAAAAGGCTGAAAGAAATGACAGTTAAATGTGACCCTGCTGGAAAATTGGGATCATGACCCCTTAAGAGCTCTTTCATTCTTTTACTCATTCAATCAAATATTTATTGAACATTATTATGTGGAAGGCATTGTTAGGCATATAATTAAGGTTGACCTGAAGTATTAACATAAAAGGTGAGAAGGATGATATTACCTGAAAGAATGTAAGCTCTATGAGGACATAGACTTTTGTCTATTTAATGTTATATTCCCAGAGCCTAGAATAAGAACTGGAATATACTGGGCATTTGATAAATATTTGTTAAATGATGTATAGTTTTTAACATAATAGAGTTTAAGGTCAAAGAGCTTTCCCCAATTTCAAGAGCTAAAATAAATTTCTCCTGAATTTCCAATGCATAATACTACCCTTCTAATAGGACTTTTCACTCTCTACTTTGTACTAACAATAGAGCTGGTAACATAACCTCCTTGATGTTCCTTCCCTGAGGGAAAATCTTGTATTTTCCAAGTGGGGCCATCTTTATATTTTCCAAAAACTTGAATAGTATTATCTACCTCTTGGGGTTGTCCTGAGAAGCAAACTTGATAAAGCATGTAGTTCTTACGGAATGAAGATTCCCTAGAGAATGTTTAGAAGCTATGAATTCAAGGGCACCTGGGTGGCTCAGTCAGTTAGACAGAATTCTGATCTTGATTTTGGCTTAGGTCATGATCTCAGGGTCATGAGATGGAGCCTCCGGTAGGGTTCCATGCTCAGCAGGTAGTCTGCTTCTCTCCCTCTGCCCTGCCCCTTGCTTGAGCAGGCGTGCTCTCTCTCAAATAAATAATCTTAAGAAATAAATAAATAAAAGCTACAGATTCATTTTTCACTAAACTGCACATAGGCACACACAAATTTTTGACATACAATTTCAAGAGTCTCTGATTCACTTAAGCCCACTCCCAAAACTCATACTGGGAACCTGTGTTATGAAATGTTAACATATTAGTTCTCAATATTAGTACCCAGCAGACTGCCTGGTTGCTAAAACACTCATGCCTACACTTAGCAATATTAATAGTAAAACGCCACCTAATGCTTACTGAATGTTTCTTATGTGTCTGGTACAATTCTAATTACTTATAGGTATCAACTCATTTAATCTTTACATTGACTTCATGATGTGGATTACTATTATTATTTCCTGTAGTAGCTGGTTTCCATATCCAAGTATGGAAAGATAGCCACGAAATACTGCTACATGAAAAAGTTACAGTATAAGATGTGTAATATGACCCCATTATTAAACAAAATACAAAAATTAAACAAAAACAAAATAAAAAGATAGAAAAAAAGAATTAGGAAAAAAACCCCCAATTTCTGGGGTGCCTGGATGGCTCAGTTGGTTAAGTGTCTGTCTTTGGGTTATGATACTGGAGTCCCAGGATTGAGCCCTGCATCAGGTTCCTTCCTAGCAGAGGAGTCTGCTTCTCCCCCTCCCTCTGCCCTTCCCCCTGCTCATGCGTGTATGCTCTCTCTCTCTCTCTAATAAAGTCTTTTAAAAAAATGAAAAAAAAAATCCCAAATTTTATAGTGGCAATCTACAGGGATTGGGTTAAGACAAGGACTTTCTTTTTAACATGCTTTATTTATTTATTTAGAGAGAACATGCACCAGTGGGGGTGCAGAGGGCATAGGGAGAGGGAGACAGAGAATCTTAAGCAGGCTCCAGGCCCAGTGCAGAGCCCAACACAGAGCTCTACCTTACAACCCTGAGATCATAACCTCAGCTGAAATCAAGAGTCAGATACTTAAACAACTGAGTCACCAGGTACCCCTTTTTAATATTATTTGAATTTTGTTTCAATGAGTATATACTCTCATAATTAAAATCCCAAATAAAGAGAAAAAGAGGATAAAAGAACATGGGCAGTCCATTCCACACTCATAACCTATAATGGTTCTCTGTTGTCCACCAGATCAAATTCCAACTCTTAAGTAGAGTTCAATGCTCTCTACCAGGTGATTCTAATTTATCTGGTCAACTTTTTAAAGACAGCTTGAGATATTATTTACATAGCATACAATCTACCCATTTAAATGTACAATTTAATAGTTTTGGTATTTTCACAGAATTGTACAAACATTACAAAAATCAATTTTAAAGTATTTCATCATTCCCAAAATAAATCCTTGCCCATGAGCAGTCACTCCCCATTTCCTCCCAATCTGTCTGAGCCCTTGGCAAACACTAATCTATTTTGTCTCTATGGATTTGTCTATTGTAGACATTTCTTTTGTCTCTATGGATTTGTCTATTGTAGACATTTCATAGAATGAAATCACATAATATATTGTCTTTGGTGCTTTGGCCAACTTTTTTCTTATCATTTCTCCAATTATTCGGAAATTAATTCCTTCTTATGTCTTCCATAGGTCTAATCTGTTCTTTCCCTATCACTTTGTTTACAATGTGTCCCTTTTCCAAAATCTCTTCTCCCTCTGTAGCAATTCCACTCCCAAGATTTCAGACTCAGTGCCTGTTTGTTTTTAGATACCTCTCATTTAAAAGGCTTTCCTGACGAGTCCAGATCATGTTGATTTGTCCCTCTGCATTATTTTTTAAGTTAACTGTTTCATTTTGTTATATATATATATCTCCTATAGTTGTGTATAAACGTAATCACAGCATATTGAACTCTTTATTTATTTATTTATTTATTTTTTATTTGACAGAGATCACAAGTAGGCAGAGAGACAGGCAGAGAGAGAGAGAGAGGAGGAAGCAGGCTCCCCTCGGAGCAGAGAGCCCGATGCGGGGCTTGATCCCAGGATCCCGAGATCACGACCCGAGCCGAAGGCAGCGGCTTTAACCACTGAGCCACCCAGGCGCCCCCATACTGAACTCTTTCAATAAATATTTCCCCCCTTTTCCTTTGCTGTTTGATTCGTCACCTCCCTTTCCTCCTCCTACCTGCATGAACACCTCATCCACATTGGTAATCTAGCATCCTTTCCTATAAAATAAAATAAAATCCT
>RCUC01125828.1:0-46019 GCA_003697995.1 Taxidea taxus jeffersonii | reverse complement strand
GTGGAGCCCAGTGCAGGGCTTGAACTGACGACCCCGAGATTCAAGACCTGAGCTGAGATCAAGAGTTGGATGCTTAACTGACTGAGCCACCCAGGTGCCCCAAGAAACTATCTTCAATTCTTCAGAAAGTCCAAACACTATAGATCTGTACTACTTAGCAAAACTAGCAAGTCTCCTGCTTTGGGCTAAAATGCTGTCAACCCGTTGAGGTAATAGTGGTTATCACCTGCTAATCCAAAGCACTAGTGGCAGATCCGGGTTATAATTTAGTTACCACTTAAAGGCAGATGTTCTCAGTAGATACCACTTTTTAAACCACGGCTCTGTGGTGAAGGTGACAGTGGTGGGTCACCAAGGGTCCTTGGTCAATGACCACGGTCAGTAACAATAAAGGTGTGTTAGGAAATACCTCCTTCTCGCTCTCTGCTGGTTTGTCCGCCCGCTTGGACAGAAAAGCCTTAACTAGTTTAGGGAGAGAAGGATTCTCTGCTTTTGTCCTGGATTGCCCGGAGCTGTTGTTTCTAAGTTCTGAGAGTTCGGTTACCATGGCAACCGTGGGAGCGAGCCCCAGAGAGAGCTGTCTGTTAACTTTGAACAGGGTGAGTCCGGAAGGAGGCAGGGAAGCATGGAAAGAGGTCGGTGTGGCCTGGTCATTCATTCTCCCGGCACTGGGGATACCCGTGTGGGCAAGGCAGACAAAAGCCGAGCAAGACTGACGGATGGTTAAGGGTCAGGCAGATCTCTGTTCAACGCCCGTCCACCGGCCCCGGGCACTGAGCCTCCCTGAACTTCCTCTGCAAAACGGAGCTATTCTCGCATCTGCTTTGCAGACCCTGGACCTAGAGGCTGCGCTGTGAAGTGTTGGCTCCCCGCCTCCCGGGCCCAGCGCAGCCGAGCGCGGGCTCTGCGACTTGGGGACGGTATTTATCTCCTTGGGGATTCCATGTCTTCACGGGTGATTTCTTAAGTCCCTTCCGGTCTGGGAGCCTTGGATCCTGAAGGGTTAAGCATGGAAGTTTGGCAGCTCCCCGCTCCTTCCTCCCAAGCAGAACAAACCCGACTTCCCCGGAAGTACAGGTTCCTTCTGCCGCCTGCAACCCCCAGCCGCGGGTTTTCCAGGGCAGGGCTGATTTCAGGTGTGAACCCCATGCTTGTCAGACCGGATTTCCTGGTTTGGGGTTTGGGCAATCCAGTCGCTCTCAACTGATCCTGCAGGGGATGCATCCCTCTGCTTCTCCGGCTCCTCTGCTTGGGGGTGGGGCGGGGGCGGGGGACCCAGACTGCTGGGTCAGTGGAGAGCAGCATGGGAGTCAGCACACAGGGCAAGGAGCTGCGGAGCCTGGCCTTAGCTGCTTCGTAGGTTCCGTTTGCTTGTTTGTTCCTTTGTTTTAAGAAGGTAAAATTCAGGGGCGCCTGGGTGGCTCAGTGAGTTACAGCCTCTGCCTTCAGCTCAGGTCATGATCCCAGGGTCCTGGGATCGAGCCCCACATCGGTCTCTCTGCTCCCAGGGAGCCTGCTTCCTCCTCTCTCTCTCTGCCTGCCTCTCTGCCTACTTGTGATCTCTGTCAAATAAATAAATAAAATTAAAAAAAAAAAAGAAGGTAAAATTCATATACCATATAGTTAGCCATTTTATTTTATTTTTTAAAAATTTTTAAAAGATTTTATTTATTTATTTATTTGACGGAGATCACAAGCCGGCAGAGAGGCAGCAGAGAGAGAGGAAGGGAAGGAGGCTCCCTGCTGAGCAGAGATCCTGATGTGATGCGGGGCTGGATCCCAGAATTCTGGGATCAGGACCTGAGCCCAAGGCAGAGGCTTTAACCCACTGAGCCACCCAGGCGCCCCTAGTTAGCCATTTTAAAGTGTATCATCTGGGGGCACCTGGCTGGCTCAGTCCTTAGAACATGCAACTCTCGATCTCAGGGTAATGGGTTCAAGCCCTGCAGTGGGCACAGAGCCTCCTTTAAATAAATAGGAAAATGAATGAATGAATGAAGAAAGAAAGGAAGGAAGGAAGAAAAAGAAAGAATCATTCCGTGGCGTTTTGTGCATTTTCAATGCTGTGCTGCCATCAGCTCTATCTTGTTCCAAAACGTTTTCATCACTGTCCCAGGAGATCCCGTACCCATTAACTAATCCCTCCCTGCTTCCCTCTCCTCCCAACCCCTGGCAACCACTAATCTGCTTTCTGTCTCTATTGATTTAAATTTACCTATTCTGGATATTTCTTATGAAGGGAATCCTACACTGTGTGGCCTTTCTGTGACTGGCTTCTTTCACTTACTATGTCTTTGAGGTTTCTTTTTCGTGGCTGAATAATATTCCAGCACCCAGGGAACCCACATTTCATACACCCACGCATCCGTGAGCAGACGTCTGAGTTGTTTCCACCTTGGACTATGGTGATTAGGGCTGCTATGAACATTCGTGGGTAAGTATTTGTTTGAAAACCTGTTTTCATTTCTTGGAAAATGTATATACTCTTGGTAGGAGCGCCATTCTGTCCCGCTGGGAGAATAATCATGGCCTTCTTCACCCGCTGGCATGAGGATCAAGGGGAGAGTAGAGGAAAAACAGTTGTCGTCACACTAACATCGCCCCAGTTGACATCAGCAGCCTGTTAAATATCTTCCTGTGGCTAACTGGCCTCTACACTTAAAGCACCCCAAACCGACCCCTTGCTCTCCTCCCCAGACCTGCCTCGCAGCCTCAGCCATTGGAGTCCACTTTTTTTATTTTAAAGATTTTATTTGTTTATTTATTTTTAAGATTTTATTTATTTATTAGACAGAGATTACAAGTAGGCAGAGAGGCAGGCGGAGGGGCGGGGGCGGGGGCGGGGGGAGCAGGCTCCCTGCAGAGCAGAGAGCCCGATGTGGGGCTCGATCCCAGGACCCCGAGATCATGACCTGAGCTGAAGGCAGAGGCTTAACTCACTGAGCCACCCAGGCACCCGGATTCCACTTTTTGAGGCTCAAACCCCACAGGCACCCTGGATTCCTCGCTCCCGCTCGCCATCCCAGCCCCTGGGGAAACTGGCTCTTCAAATACATGCAGAATCTGACTCCCCCTCACCACCCCAGCACCGGGCCTCTGTCTGCTCTTCCCATCCTTCCCCTGCCCCTTCCATCTAGGCTCAACCCGGCAGTGGGTTATCCTTCTCCTGCCCAAGTCAGAGCCTGTCATTCTTCTCCTAAAGACTCAAGGGCTCCTCTTACCCAGAGTGAAAGCTAAGTCACGGCGGCTGGCAGTGCCCCGTGGTCTGGCCACCCTACCCCCAACTTCGTGTCCCCGCTCGCTCCTCTACAGCCGCTGCACGGCCAGGCCCTCCACCCCGGCTTCCCACGGGCCTGGGCAACTCTGGCCTGAGATCCTGGCACGTCTGTCTCCCTCCCCTCCAGCAAAGACTCAAAGGCCACCTCCTTCCCGAAGCCAAACCGACTCTGATGCCCTGTTTCAAAGGACACTGCCGCCCAGCCCACGGCCCGCCTCATCCCATGTCTTACTCTACTTTGTCTCCCCCAAGAGCCTCTCTCACTTTCCAACAGGCTGCTGCCCTCATCTGTTGTCTACTCTCTCTCTCCCCTGCCTGAATGTGAACCCGCCGAGGGAATGGGTCTCCCTGGGTTTTGTTCCATGATCTGCTCCGAGGGCCTAGCCCGGAACATAGTAGGTATTTGATGCCCATTTGTTGAATCAGTAAACAACACTAATGATGATGACCAGTCAGCCTGTTACAGGCCATGAGCTCTCCTGTAAATCTCATAAACGGGGGAATTTTATAATATTCATAAAATTTATAATTATACATATGTTTTTATATATGTTATATATAATTTTATATATTAACTAGAAATTATATATTATTTATATTATGAATATAAATTCATAAAATTTATGGATTTTATAATATTCATAAAATTTATAATTTATGAATTTTATAAAATTCCTAAAAGGGGGAATTTTTGGCTTTTATCTTATGGCTCAGGGCACTGTAGGTGGCTTGTCCCCAGATCACATAGCTAGCAAACGGCGGAGACGGGTTTCCGTTCAGGTCTGTCTGCCTGACTTTGAACCCTTGCTTCTTTTCACTTTACCCCGGGGTCACTGCAGCTGTGTTTAACATGACTCGCTCACTCACTCACTCATTCACTCACTCATTCATTCAGCACATCTCCCAAACCTCTTCCAGCTGTCCTCCAGCAACATGCCAGGCCTGTATTGCACACCCAGGTCCCTCACTTCGATGGGCCATGGATCCTGCCCAGAGGAGCTCAGGTCCCACAGCCTGGCCAACAAGTGTCCCCGGGAGCTTCACAAACCAAAAAAGGCGGGGGTCCTCTCCCCAATGATTCATTAGCTCCAACAGACAGGAGTCTATTTGAACTGATGTCCCTCATTTAGAGGAGTAACAAAACCGCTTCCCGCGCTATATGCCCTGACCCCCAGCCTGAGTGGGGCCAAAAGTGTGCGTACCACAGCAGGCATCCCGCGTTTCACCAGGTAGACAAGCCTGGAGGAGGGAGGCTGAGGCTGTGGTACAGGCCCAGGTCCCTCCAGACCAGAGCAAGGCTGAGAGGCGGGAATCTTAAGAGGAAGTGGGCAGGGGGAGTGCTCGGTCTGGAGCAATCATGATTGCCAAAAGGGAAAGACACCAGCCCCAGATGCTGTCCTGGGGCTTCCTCTCCCTATTCTCAACCCCAGGGACTCACCTAACACAGCTGAGCGGTAGGGGCCAAGGCCAAGGGGTCCATCCTCCTGCTCCCTTTCCTCCCCATGTCAGAACTCCATTCTCGGTGCCCCTCCTCTGGCTGCCCCACTGTCTTATCCCCTTTAACCTTCCTTCCCCAACTCCCAAGGAAAGGGGGAGATCATTTGGCCAACAAACTGTCAACTGCCTTGGTACTTCATTTTATTAAAAGTCACTAAGGAGTTGGAATTTGGATTGGGGTTTGAGTAAACACACATACTCTTGGTCATGCCCTCTGGGTGGCTTTCTCGTGTTTTTGTTGAGTGAAATAAAACACATACTGGAGAGCTTCCTTTGTGCCAGATCCTCAGCCAGGCGCCGGGCGCCCGAGGAGCTCAGGGTCTGCTGGAGAAGCTAAAAAGGCAACCATAAACCACAGTGTAGCCGTGGGGAAAGCTGGGGGGCTCTGGAACTCCAGAGAAGTCCACAGGCAGCTGGGGCAGAGAAGACTCTGCCCAGAAGAAGATGTGAATGACAGTAACATTATGATAATGAGCTCAAGCTCCAGGCTCAGAAGTGGAGCTCCTTGCTCTAATGATGACGTGCCTACTATGTGTGGGCACTGTCTTTCAGAGGCGTGGAGGCTACTGCCTAGAATCAAATCCAGGCCTCCCTTGGAAGGGAGGCGTGCGCAGCAGAGTAAATATCCTGACCTTGAAACTGTACCACTGCAAATTGGAAAGGGCACTCCCATTACAGAGAGCAGCCAACTGAGTCACAGGGGCGGGGCCCTCACTCCCCTAGATCACAGGTTGCCTTGGTGATGGGATATTGGGCTTAACACAGCATCTGCCCCACTGAGGCATGAAAGACTTTTTTAAACCATTGGTAGCAGGATTTTTATTGGTATGGTAGTATAGAAACAGGTTGCTAAAATAGTAAATGTTGAATGACCCAATTTTATAGAATACATAGGCACCTATGCATCAATTTTTTAAGACCGACCCTGGTAGACTACAAAACATTAATCGTTATTATCTCTAATTACAGATTGCAGATGTTGGATATACACTAAATATTGGACATACACTAAAAAAGAGAATAAGACCATGAAACTTCATCAGCCCAATAACCATCAGATCATCCCTGACCACACCCACTGATAGCTCTATGACTTATGACATATGACATCTATGACATATGACATAGCTCTATGACATGGAAGGAAATACACACATCATACCATTCCTTCTCTAAATATTTCAGTGTGTATCTCTCAAGATAAGACCTTTTTCTGGGGCACCTGGGTGGCTCAGTGGGTTAAAGCCTCTGCCTTTGCCTCAAGTCATGATCCTAGGGTCCTGGGATCGAGCCCCACATCAGGCTCTTCGCTCAGTGGGGAGCCTGCTTCCTCCTCTCTCTCTCTGCCTGCCTCTCTGCCTACTTGTGACCTCTGTCAGATAAATAATTAAAATCTTAAAAAAAAAAAAGACCTTTTTCTGTATTACTATATATATATATGTATACCTGTACCATATAACTATATATATGTACTATACATATTATATGTACACACTATACATATTATATGTACACACAAAACCACAATATCATTGCAACTAAAAAGATATACAATCAGGGACGCCTGGGTGGCTCAGTTGGTTAAGCGGCTGCCTTCGGCTCACGTCATGATCCCAGCGTCCTGGGATCGAGTCCCACGTCGGGCTCCTTCCTCGGCAGGGAGCCTGCTTCTCCCTCTGCCTCTGCCTGCCTCTCTGTCTGCCTGTGCTCGCTCCTGTGCTCTCTCTCTATCTGACAAATAAATTTTAAAAAAAAGTCTTAAAAAAAAGATATACAATCATTCCTTACTATTATCAAATGGCCGGGCATTGTTCAAATTTCCAATAGTCTCATAAATGGCAGAGATGTTTCCATATTACAGTGTTTTGGTATTAATTGGGATAAAAATTAAAACTGAACTGTGCAATTAATTGAGATGTCACTCAGGTCTCTTTTATACAGGGTCCCCCCTGCATGCCTTTTTATTTTCTTTGCAAACACCTCACTTGTCCTATCCTCTCCCACAGTTTGGATTCCGCTGCTTGCATCGCTGGGGTATAATTCAACCAGCTTCACTGTCCTTTGTATTTCTGATAAGTCGATGGTCTAACCTACAGCCTGATGAGATTCAGATTAGCGCTTTCTGGCAAGACTAATTCACAGGAGGTGTTGTGTGGTTTCATTAGGGGGCAAATCATGACTGGCTGTTCCTCTTTGTGTGATGTAAGCGGCCATTGCTGTTCAAAGCTTCCATCCCTTAATTCATGAAGAGTTGCAAGACGAAGTCATCCAATTTGAACATTCTCTCTTCTACCATGAGCTGGAATGCTTCCAGGAAGAGAAACTTCCACTCAACCCTATTTGGTTCCTCTGAGGTACAAATCATAAAGGAAGGGCAGGATAAATGCTTCATTCTTGCCCTTAATTTACTGGTCTTCAGAATTATGAGTTGGATTTCCAGCACCCAACAAGGGTGACAACTTAGGTTTTTAAAATTATTACTTTTAGTACCATTATGAACACATGGATTTAAATATTTGATGTGTTTTAGTCTGTTACACTTATTATTCTTATTGATGTTCCAATCATCCCATCTTTGGTCTGTGGCAATCTCTTCAACTTGGCTCTGAGGTCCTTGGGACATCCTGTGAGTCTCAATAGTTTCTTTGCTAGACGGTGTTTCAAGATGTTCCAAACTCCTCTTGTGTTCTGCTCCTTGCATTCTGGCCAGGAATCAGCCATTCTCTACGGAGCCCTGGTTCTTTTTGAAGGAAATGGTATTTAGAGATCACAAGCTGGGTGCTAGGGATGTAAGAGGCATCTAAAATTTGTTTCTTTTTTTACTTTTTATTTTGAAATAATTTTAGACTTACAGAAAAGTTGCAAAAATAGCACAGAGTTCCCGTATATCCTCTTACCCAGCTTCCTCTCAGGTGAACTTCTTACATAACATAGTAAAATTATCAACCCCCCCCCACAAAAACATTGGCACAATACTTCTAACTAAACTACAGACTTTATTCAGATTTCATTAATGTCCATTCTTCCATTAATGTCATTTTTTTTCTGTTCTAAAACCCAGTCCACATCTAACCTGTCATGTTTCCTTACTCTTCTCTAATTTGTGACAGTAACTCCGTCTTTCCTCACCTTTTATGACGTGACATTTGAAGAGTAGTGATGAGATGTTTTGTAGAATGTCCTGCACTTTGGGTTTACCTTGTGTTTTCTCGTGATTAGGTAGAGGTTATGCCTTGTAGGGAAGAATAACACAGGAGCAACCCTCTCTTTAGGGCTCCAGGGGGTACGTGATGCTGATATGTCTTATTTCTGGGATGTTGAGCGAATCACTTGGTTAAGATGGAGTCCACCAGTTCTCTCCATTGTGTGCTTAGTATTTTCCCTTTAACAGACATCTTGGGGCAGGGGCGCCTGGGTGGCTCAGTTGGTTGAGGGTCCCACTCTTGATTTCAGCTCAGGTCATGATCTCAGGATTGTGGGATTGAGGACTCCGCACTCATCAGGGAGTCTGCTTCTCTCTCTCTCTCTCTCTCTCCTTCTCTCTCTGCCCCTCCCCACTGGCACATGCCCTCTTTCTCAAATAAATAAATAGATCTTTAAAAAATATATATCTCGGGGCACTTAGGTGACTCAGTCGGTTAAGTGTCTCTCTTCAGCTCAGGTAATGATCCTAGAGTCCTGGGATCGAGTCCTGCATTGGGCTCCCTGCCCAGTATGGAGTCTGCTTTTCCCTCTGCCCCTCCCCCAGCTTGTGTGTTCCCTCTCTCTCTCAAATAAATAAATAAAATCTTTCAAAAGTAAATAAATAGGGGAGCCTGGGTGGCTCAGTCAGTTAAGCCACTGCCTTTAGCTCAGGTCATGATCCCAGGGTCCTGAGATTGAGCCCTGCATCAGGCTCCCTGCTCCATGGGGATCCTGCTTCTCCCTCTGCCTGCTGCTCTGCCTCCTTGTATTCTCTCTCTGTCAAATAAATAAATAAAATCTTTTTTAAAAAAATAAATAAAAATATGTATTTTTGGGGAAATACTTTGGACCATGCAAATGACTGTTTTTTCTTTAAAATTTCCCACTAATTTTCACATACATCAATGGTCTTGCCTGCAAAGATTATTATTGTGGTGTTCCAATGGTGAGTTTCTGTTCCTCTTATTCCTTTCTGCACTTATTAATTGGAATCCTACTGCAAGAAAGAGCTGTCCCTTCTCCTCCCCTCCCCCCAATTATTTATTTATTCAATTATTCCTTTATATCAGTATGCATTTGTGGATGTTTTATTCTGTGTGTATTAAGCCAGTACTGCTGCTTGTATGATAGGCTTTGAATCTGAATAAATGCAGGGCCAAAGGAAGGCAAACATGGGAAAGAAGAGAAGAAATTGGAAGTGGAGCTTGTCTCATTTCACAAATCTTGATCAGAACACACTATACAGATCAGGCAGAGTGTTCCAGGCCACCCATGTGCTGGTGACAGTGACTTTTGTACAATACAAACCTGATTCTGCTGGGAAACACCCCACTGCCTGAGGCTTTGGGGGGCTGGTTCAGTATCTGATTGGCATCTTTCTGTCCTTAGGACTCAGTCTGGCCAGGAGAGACCCACTGAATGGTGGTTTCTTTGAGACAGATTCTGCCCCTCCTAAGCCTACAGCCCTACAAAGTTTCCCCGTCTCATTTAGTAAAAGCCAAAGGCCTTACAATGGTTTCAGGGTCTTCCCACTCTGAGCCAGCCCTCCACCCTCCCGGGCCTCTTCTCTCTGTCCTTGGTTCACACTGGACTCCAATCACATTAGCTCCATTCAGCCAGGGCGGGGTCTTTGCGAGGACCTGGACTGCTCTTCCCTTGGGATGGCTAGTGCTCTCCAATCCTCCTCCTTCAAGTCTTGAAGGTCACCCTTTGCAGGAGAATGTCGCTGACCACCCTACCCCAAACCGCCATCTCTCCTGACCCGCTGCTCCCTCCTTCCCCTCATAGCACTATACATACTTGGGAAAACATTTATTTTTTCATCTCCGGTCTCTTTCCACAGGAATCTAAGCTCTGGGAAATGCAGAGGTCCTACAGTGTGACAGTGGGAGGGGGACAATGACAGCACAAAGTGAAAACCCAAACGGGTCACCAGGAAGGGCTCTCCAGAACAGGTAACCTCTAGATCTAGAGCTAAAGGTCATTTAGGCGTAGTGGTTGAATGGAGGCACGTCAGAGAGAGATAAAGTCCTTTAGGAAGCAGGGGAGCGAGAGCAGGTTTCTCGAGGGGGACTGTGTGAATGGCCAGGACATTGGAGTCATCTCTGCACTCCAGCCGGGGTCCGGCCGGGGCCTCGCGTGTGCCCAGCCACTCAGCCAAGAGACAACCCGGTGGGGAGGGGAGAGTGGCAAACAAAACCACACAGCCCCTGGGATCAGCAGGGAGATAATGAACAAACAGTCTAACTGAGGGAATGTTTAATTCCACTGAGAGTAAGTGCTGGGAAGGAACAGAAAATGGTACCAGGGAGGTCACCTTTAAGCCCCTCCCACCCAGCCCAGCAAGGGCGGGGGCGTGGCCAGGGCGGGGTCGGGGGCGTGGCCCGAGGACTAGCCCCCGGGCCAGAGGAACACTCAGGTAACCAGCCCTTGGTGGGAGAAGCTAGGCATCAAAAACAAGACCTCAGAGACAGGGAGGATCGAGATGTGGGGCAAGATTTTGCTGGAGGACATGGAATTTGGTCTTTATCCCCAGGAGGGAGAGCCACTGAGGGGTTTGAAACCCAGACATGACTTGCATTCTAGGGGAGAGTCCATCTGCCTTTTTCTGAAGAAACAGGAACTCCACTCAACAATGCCTCATTTTTCATCTTCTTTTTTCTTTTCTTTTTAAATTTTATTTATTTATTTTTAAGATTTTTATTTATTTATTTGACAGAGATGGAGCACAAGCCGGGGCAGTGGCAGGCAGAGGGAGAAGGAGGTTCCCACCTGAGTGGAGAGCCGGATGTGGGGCTCCATCCCAGGACCCTGAGATCATGACCTGAGCTGAAGGCATACTTAACTGACTGAGCCACCCAGGCGCCCCTTCTCTTTTATTTTTTAATATTTTATTTATTTATTTGAGAGAGAGGGAGAATGAGTGGGGGGAGGGGCAGAGGAAGAGGGAGCAGCAGACTCCCTGCGCAGCGCATAGCCCCTCCTGGGGCTCAATGCAGGGAGGATCCCTGGACCCTGAGATCCAGACCTGAGCCAAAGTCAGGCACTTAGCTGACTGAGCCACCCTGACACCTTTTTAACTTTTTCTTAATAACTGTTTCCCCTAAATCCTAAGGACTGAATAACAGTGGCACGGATGGGAGGCCCCCAAAGTTTGCAGCTTCCCCTTTACTTGCTGATTCCGATTGTCCTTTGGGTCCATTTTTCTTCTTTGCATTTATCATGATTCATAATTATACATTCGTGTGAGTGTTTACTTGTTTATAATGTCCGGGCCACCGACCACCACTGTTATAATTGTGGAGTATATACTTCCATTCGTTTCCAAAGCACTTTTACATGAGAACAGTAATAATGCCTAATAGTCACTGAGCCGTTATTATGCGACGGGCCTGATTTCGAACACTTTACGGAGCATAAACTCATGTAAAGCTTATGGCTACCTTGTGAGGTTGCACTAGTTTTTAATCTTCATTTTACAGACAAAAAAAACCACGAAGGGGTGCCTGGGTGGCTCAGTGGGTTAAGCCTCTGCCTTTGGCTCAGGTCATGATCTCAAGGTCTTGGGATGGAGCCCTGCATTGGGCTCTCTGCTCGGCAGGGAGCCTGCTTCCCTCTCTCTCTCTGCCTGCCTCTCTGCCTGCTTGTGATCTCTGTCAAATAAATAAATAAATAAAATCTTTAAAAAGAACAAAAACAAAACATGAGACCCTTCATATGTGGGATCATATTCCACAGGCCTATCCCCAAACCTTGTCTTACTCAATTATGTTTTAGAGGTCCCTTCTGGTTGGTATATACAGATAGAGTTCTCCCATTTTCCCTTGGATGTAATGTTCCTCTGAGGGAGGAGATTTTAATTTTTCTCTTTATTTCCTATTCAATTATCCCCAGTGTTTTAGTGACTTTCCATTATAAAGCTCTATTCTATCGTATATTAATCTTCCAGTTTACACTGAAAAAATATGAAGTCCAGCTTTCTAAGTTAATGCGGGAGAACTGGGTTAAACTTTACAGTAACTTCAGGTACCCTAGAATGGATTAGGGAGAAGCAGCAAGGGAGGGAACCCTGGGTGGCCTTTCTCCAGCCTGAGAAAACTTTCTGTGTTGCAAATCTGGCTTTTCTCTAAGGTTTAAAATTGTTCAAAGCCTTAAAGACTACCTCACCCAGTCCTCCTTCTCCCACAGAAGACCAGGGCTGGAGTGTGCTAGCGGGTCACAGGGCTCTCCCGGTCAGCGTGGAGTGCTGTGGCCAGGTTAGAACTTGGGGGACTTTTTTGCCTTTCTCTGCTGCCCTCCATGGGCTCTGCCTGCATTCATGGCCCGCAGGCTCAGGTATAAGGTGCTTTCAGGACTCCAGCCCTGCCCAGCCCTCTGGCCTCTTCTCTCCCTCCCCTCACCTGATCCCTCCCACAGCTCACTTTCCCCCTTCTGGGCCCAGGAGCTCCCGCATCTTTACAACTCAGCAGTACTGGACTTGATAGTGACTTGGTTCCTCTGTGTTTCCTGCCCGACCCCCAGCTCCAGGAGGTAGGGGCAGGCTCTCCTTCACTCCTAGAGTCCCCAGCTCCCAGCACAGCCTCCAGCTAAGAGCATAAGATTGAAGAAATGCATTGAAGAGCACAGGGATGCTTGTAATGAGAAAATAGTGGGGAGTTATGACAGTGGTCAAGGTGAAAATTAAGGTAGGTCTGGCTGGGTCAGCGGTGGGCGGTGGAGGTGGGCATGGGTGGGGAAGAGAGATGAGCCCTGATGGGAGAGAGGATTTGCAGAGATAGAATTGAGGGGTTTTTGTTTGTTTGTTTGTTTAGAGGCTTGTTTTTAATGAGGAAAAAATAGACAATGGCCAGTCCACATTCTCCTTGTCCCAGAGGGGTAACTGACCAGTGGGGCAGATTATTTAGAGCCACTGAAGGTTTTGAGTAGAAGAGCGGTTGCTCTGTGATGCACATTGTCGTGCATGTTTTGCATTTTGGAAGTTGTTTCAGTCGGAAGGCAGTAGGGGCTTGAGCCTGGTCTGGAGGGAAAGACTGGTGGACTCACCCCTCTGCCCACCCTGGTTGGCCCTCCACACAGCCCTGGAATCCCAGCCGGTGCGCCCACCCTGGAGCTGCCAGAATCTCTCAGGCTCATGCGTATGCAGGCATGACTGATATTTTGCCTGTAGAATTGATGTTGCAGCAACATGGCTGTTGCCATGGTAACAGGGTCGCTTAGGCAGGTTCCCTCGTACTTGGCTTCTGACCACACTGGGAGGGAAGGAAGGCCAGTTTACCACCAGGTGGCCGAGGGCCCTTACAAGCCACTGAATGGAGGAAAGGCCCATCTGTTTATCCTCAATTCAAGTCACAGTGGAGTCAGATGACCTGTGTTCAAATCCTAACTCGGATGCTTTCCGCCCTCAAGTTGCTGAACTTCTCCGTGCTGCGTTTCCCTCAAGAGTAAAATGGGTGTGATGGTTAAATGAGATTATACATGAAAAGCCTTTAGCACAGCGGCTGCCTTCCTTCGGCTCAGGTCATGATCCCGGGGTCCTGGGATGGAGCCCCAGGTTGGCTCCTTGCTCGGTGGGGAGCCTGCTTCTCCCTGGGCCTGCCACTCCCCCTGCCTGTGAGCTCTCTCAAATAAATAAATAATTAAAATTTGAAAAGAAAGGAAGGAAGGAAGAAAGAAAAGCCTTTAGCACAAACCTGGTATGTGGTAACCCTTGGCTAATATTAAATCATCTTAGCCCCTCCCCTCCCCGCCACCCCCAGCTCCTCTGCAGAAGTTGGACAGGAACCCACAGGCCTCGTTACACAGCAAAGCCACAGTGAGGTGCAGGACGGTCTTCTAGGACAAAGAGCAGGCCCGAGATGAGGAAGGGTAGGTGTGCCTTCTTATGTGGGCTTTAGTAGCTCCCTGTGGCAAGGCCAAGAGCTTCCTGGACTGTCCTGTAGCCAGCCCAGCTTCCCCACAGACCTGTCGTCGGTCCTCCCCACTGATGTTGGACAGGCATGCAACTACGTGATGACTGTTCCCTTAAGGCATATCTTGGGAACTCGCTGGAGCCCCTTCATTCTTTTGTTCTTTCATTCATTCGACTCAACATATGCTGTGCTGGACATTACAGAGCCCATCTGTAATGTGGCCCAGAGCTCATGGTCCTTGCAGAGGACCAAAGTGCCAAGCACAAATGTTATTTTATTTTATTTAGCCCAATGTGGGACTCGATCCCGGGACTCCGGGATCATGACCTGAGCCGAAGGCAGTTGCTCAACCAACTGAGCCACCGAGGCGCCCTGTTATTTTATTTTTTAAGGAGGTTTTTTTTATTTGAGAGCGAGAGAGAGCAAGCACAAGCCAGGGGAGGTGGGTGGAGAAGGGCGGAGTGACAGGGTGACGTGTCCTCAAGGAGCTCATGGTCCTTGCAGAGGAACCAGAAGAGCAAACAGGTGACCGATCTGGCAGCACCTGGGCCATTTGGCCCTGCTTGGGGAGGCAGGTGCGGACAGGGGGCACCCCGGGTGGAAGGCCCAGCTGTGGCAAGGCAAGGAAGTGAGGACTTTGGTTTTGCTGCATCTTAAAGCCTGCAGTGAGATGGCTGGAGAACAGAGCTTTGCAGGGCCCCCTGACAAGGGGTAGACTTCATTCAGAGGACAAGGGACGACTGGCCAGGGTTTTAAAGATGGAGTTTGCTTTTTCCAAAGATGCAGGATAGGGATGGATTGAAGAGGGACAACGGGCCGTTGGGGGTGGGAGAGAGGCGAGGGGAATGGTGCTCCTTGGGGTGAGCTGGGACAAATGGCGAGACCTGGGATCTGAGGGACATTGAGGGGTAGCATCAGTGGGACCTGGCCCCTGGCTGAGGGAATGGCCCTGCACACTGCCAGAATGACACTCGGGCGCTCGTGCTGACTCTGGTCCCTGCACTGAGAATACCAAGCCATGCAGCTGCCATGGGAGTCGTGCAAGATCTGCAAGGCGTGGTGGGAAGCTCACTGCCTCCAGAGTACATCCAACACCCACAGGCAGCCCGCGTTGGGCTGAACTACCCGAATGACCAGTCTGTGTCCCCTCCTACAGGAGAGCGTGAACCTGGCACAGCACAGACACTCAGTACACAGTAGCTGATTATGAACTGCTTATGGCTGCGGGGAGCACAAAAGGTAGCCTCCGTTCACTCAGTATGCTCCCACTAAACACCCTGGGGACAGACCTTGGACATGACCACCTGAGCCTACTGCGGAGACTGAACGAGGGAAGGACCAATACATCAGGCAATAATCATCACAGGACTTGGGGAGAAAGGGGGTTTCCTTCAGGGCTCTTCACAATGCAGAGGTGTCAAGAAAAAAAAAATCTTTCAGTCTGTTGAGGGGCCAGGGTCTGGCTTCTTTCTCAGAGTCTACACTGAGGCTCACCATCATTTGGGGGAAACGCCATGTGGCCTTTCTAAAAATTGGCCAGGGAGCCAGTATCACCTGGAGCTCCTGGGCCCTGACACACAGAAGAACCCAGGGCAGGACAAGGCCCACAGGCAGGCTGGCTTCCGGCATCTTCCAGGGCCCACTTCCTGGCCCCAGGGAAAGAGGTGGTGGTTTTATTGGCTTCTCCAGGCCGGGCCTGCAGCCTCCGCCCAGTGCCAAGCACAAATGTTATTTTAAAGAGTTTGTTTGAGAGCGAGAGCGCGCGCAAGCACAAGCCGGGAGAGGCAAAGGAGGGCGGGCTGAGAGGGCAAAGCAGGCGGCCCCCGGCTGAGCAGGGGGCCCCAGGCGGCAGTCTGTGGGGGCTCCATCCCTGGGCCCTGATATCATGACCCGAGCCAAAGGCAGAGGCATAACCGACTGAGCCACCCGGGCGCCCCACAAATGCTGTTTTAGACGCCATTCCCATCACACAGACCAGGAATCCAAGGCGCAGAGAAGCGGCTGAGGTCGCACAGATCTGTGAGCGAGCGCTGCCGGCCCCCACCGCGGTGTCCTGCCTGTTCGGTCCCTGTGCCTTTTACTGTCCCCCTTCCCCCAGGCCCCAAATAACGAGGGGGAGGAGGAGAAAGGAGGGGAAGGCTCCTCTCAATTCTGTGGTTAAAAGGAATGAATGTGTCGACCGTCCGGCCCCCAGGAGAAGGGGGTCGCAGCACCGACCTTCTACTTCGCCGGGTCTCCTCGCAGCCCCCCCACCCCCGCCCCGGCCCCGGCCCCCCCCCTGCTGCGCCCGGCTCGCGGCTCTGAAATGCCGGCGGCTCGGGCCGCGGGCTCCCCCCGCCCACCGCACACACTGCTGCCCCCTCTGCTGTGCCGTCAGGCCCCCGCGGTCACACCTGCCTCCCGAGCGTGACCGGGCCCGAGTCGGGGCCCCGGCGCCATTGCTGGAGGCGGCGCGAGCTGGGGCCTCTCCCGCAGCGCGGGCGGGACGCGTGTTTTCCCACCATCCAGTCCGGGCTCCGCGCTCCGAGGGCGCCTGCCCGCCCAGGGTTCCGGCCGGAGGCGCAGGGAGGACGCGCTCGAACAGGGAACTCGAACGGGCGAACGAAACCCCGGCGGTTTCCCTTCCCCGCCCCGGAGACACAAAGGGTCCGCGCGGGGCGGCGGGGGCGCAGGTCGCGCGGCGGGGCGCGGGGAGGCGGCGCTCCAGTCCCGGGCTCGTCCCCTGCCCCCCGCAACCCCCGGCCGGGGCTTCCGCGGCGGAGCAGCGGCGGCAGGAACACGCCCGGCCCCCGGCCCCGCCGCCCCCGCCCCCGCCCCCCGGGGGCCGACCGTCCGGGGCGCGGGGACGCTCGCCGGCAGACCGGGCGGCCTGGGTCCCGGGCCCTCGGGCGCTTCTCGCTGGAACCTTTGGGAGCTGAAGCTCGAGCCCCCCGCGGCCCTCTGCCGGGGCGGGGACCCCGAGCGAACGCGGCTCCCCTCGCCGTCGGGGGTCGCCGCGCCGCGCAGCCCCGGGCCCCGGTCACGTGCCCGCGGGGGCGGGGCGGGGCGGGGCGGGGGAGGAGGCGCCCGGGGTCCCCGCGCGGCACGTGCAGGGCCTCGGCGGGGGGGCGGAGCTCCGGCCCGGCCGCGGCGTCCTCGGCTCGCCCCGCACAAAGGTGTCCCGGGCGCCGGCCGGCTGCGGGAGCCGCGGCAGCGATCGGAGCCCGCGCCCGCGGCCCGTGCCCGGGTGGCGCTCGGCAGCGGCCGGCAGCTAGCGCGCAGCCCTCGCGGGGCTCCCTGGGGCGGATCTCCGGAGCGAGGTCCGACCTTAGCAGCCCGACCCAAGAGTTCTTGTCCATAAAGGCAGGACAGAGGAGTTGGCCCCCTTGGGTTTTCTACTTGTTGTGGTTTTTGTTTTTGTTTTTTTTATGGGGAACTTTTAACACCGACGAACGTCGTGACGGTAGAATGAGCCGCAGCTGCTCATCGCGCAGATACAGGCTGGCCCTGTCTGTCCCCCGCCGCGTCCCCACTGCCCACAGCCCCTCCCCGTCGTCGTGGAACACATCTGTAGCGCCAGGTCGTGTGCAGTTGTGCCCCTCACCCCCTGACAATACCAGTGGGTTTGCGGGGAAAGCCTGGTTGGTTTGGAAAACTTTTTAAAAACTGAGTAGATTAAAACATTAAGGAGGGGAGATAAGGACGCTGATTGGAGCTGAGATGGAGCTAAACACAGTGGTGGGTGGGAGGCGTGGGAAGACAAAAGGTGGTGGAAAGCCCTGGCGGTGGTTTCTGGGACCTTAGGTTGCCCAGGCAGGACCTCGGAGGAGCCAGCGCGCTGACGAGAAGATGGGTGATGCAGGGCACTAGCTGAAGGTCAAAGTGACCGGGTTTGCTGATGGGCTGAACAGGAGCTTGAAGAACGGGGAACTAGGCGGCTGGCGGTGCTTTTGTTAACTGCAGTGGGGAGCAGATGTGGGAGAGTGAGGGAAATCAAAATCGGGCTCGGCCATGTTACTTACCTCTGAGCTGCCACTTAGGTATTGAAACGGGCATGCCAGCATGGTGGTGGCGTGAGAATTCTCAGAAGCCAGAGCAGGACTAGAGATACAAATCTGGGAGTTGAGAGCATGTAGTGTATTCAGAATCCTGAGACTGGACTTGGTGTGGACCGTGTCCAGGAAACTTGGAGGGAAGGCAGGAGCGTGTGCTGTCTCAGGAGTCATGGGAAGAAAGTGTCCCATGAAAGAGGGAGGGATCGACCGTGTGAAATGCCACTGGGAGGTCAAGGAAGGGGAGGACAAGAAATTGACCATCGGATTTAGTAACATGGACGCCATTGGTGACCTTGGCAAGAACAGTTTCAAAGGAGTGACAACTGAAAGCCAACGCAGAGAGACTTGAGAGAAGAGGAGGGGAGAGAGTGATAAGTTAATCATTGAAGAAATTTTGATGTGAAAAAAAGCTAAAGTTGGAGGCCGAAGAAGGCATGGGGACATGGAACATTTCAAAACAAAACGGGCGCCTGAGTGACTCAGTTGGTTTCAGAGTCTGCTTCTTGATTTCAGGCTTGTGAGTTCAGTCCTTACCTTGGGCTCCAGGCTGGGTGTGGAGCCTTCTTAAAACAAACAAATCAACCCCTAAACAAGTTTTTGCTACAGAAAATCTAAAGCTTACACAAAAGTAGAAAGAATAATGTGATGAACCCATTCCCATCATCTAGCTTCAGTGATTATCAGCATACTGCCAATTTGTCCCAGCCATGCCTGCCTACTTATTTTATTTTATTTATCTATTTTTTAAATATTTTATTTATTTATTTGACAGAGAGAGATCACAAGTAGGCAGAGAGGCAGGCAGAGAGGAGGAAGCAGGCTCCCTGCCGAGCAGAGAGCCCGATGTGGGGCTCCATCCCAGGACCTTGGGATCATGACCTGAGCCAAAGGCAGAGGCTTTAACGCACTGAGCCACCCAGGCGCCCCTGCCTACTTATTTTAAAGCAAATCTCAGGACGCATTCTAGTTCACTCTTAGACTTCTGCATGTATCTCTGATAGATAAGGATTCAATCTTTTAGTAGATTTTAGTTTTTCTAAGATGGTGTTTTTTAAACATAACTGCAGTGTAATTATCACACCTAAAGATAATTAGCAATAATTCCTTAATATCATTATGTGGTCACAGGTGTTCACATTTTCCTGACTATCCCATACATGATTTCTTTTTATACTTTGTTTGCTACAATCAGAGTCCAAATAGGTCCATATATTGCACTGATTTGGTATGTCTCTTTAGACTTTTTTGATCTATAACATTCCCTATCCTCACCCTTACCCCCTCCTCCTTTAAAGTTTTTTTTTTTAAGGTTTTATTTATTTATTTGACAGATAGAGATCAGAGAGGTAGGCAGAGAGAGAAGGCAGGTCCCTGCTGAGCAGAGAGCCTGATGTGGGGCTCTATCCCAGGACTCTGGGATCATGACCTGAGCTGGAGGCAGAGGCTCTAACCCACTGAGCCACCCAGGCGCCCTTAAAGTTTTTTGTTTTTTTTTTTAAAGAAACCAAATCATGGGTACCTGGGTGGCTCAGTTGGTTAAGTGTCTGCACTGGGCTCAGATCATGATCTCAGAGTCCTGGGATGGAGCCCCATGTCCAACTCCCTGCTCAGAGGGAAGTCTGGTTCTCCTGCGGACTCTGCCCTTCTTCCCTGCTCATGCTCGCAACCATTCTCTCTCTCTCTTAAATAAATAAAATGTTTTTAAATAAGAAGAAAGGGGCACCTGGGTGGCTCAGTGGATTAAAGCCTCTGCCTTCAGCTCGGGTCATGATCCCAGGGTCCTGGGATCGAGCCCTGAGTCGGGCTCTCTGCTCAGCAGGGAGCCTGCTTCCCTTCCTCTCTCTCTGCCTGCCTCTCTGCCTACTTCTGATCTCTATCTCTCTGTCAAATAAATAAATAAAATCTTTTTTTAAAAATTAAAAAAGAAGAAAGAAAGAAACCAAATCATTGGTCTTTTAGAAGTTCCCATATCCTGGGTTTTGCTGATGGCATGATGGTGTCATGAACTTCCCATGGTGTCATGTCAAGTCTGGTTGTCTCTCTGTGTGACTGCTCTGGTGTCTTCAGCCAGATCCTTCGAGTATAAAGTTCCCTGCTAGCCTTTCACCTGTCACCTCTCAGCATTGCAGCCCCAGTCAGTGGTGAAGAGAAATCCCCACGAGGGGCAGGACTTGGAGAATATTTCATTGTTTACATGGTCTGGGCTTAGAAGTAACCGGAAATTGGACTCCTGTGCGGCATAGGCCTGGAAGATGGGTGACGGGAGATCTAGGGAGGGGGTTCTGGGAATGGACTCCTCAGCATGGGCTCTGTGTGGGCGTATCTGTGTCCCATGAGCATGTGAATGCTCTCTGAAGGCATCTGCCGCAGAGGAGGCTCTCAGGAATCAGGTGGACAAATGACACATTCTGTGGATGTCAGCCTCTCTCCCTAGCCGCGCTGGTGCTTCTCCAGTGGGTCTGCGTGGCAGTGATCGGGGACATGCACCAAACAAATAGCAAGGACCTCCCCTCCTCAAACTGACCTGGCTAGTGCATTCCTGAGTGTTTCACCCCCCAACAGCAGAGACCGACACTGACGTCCCCTCCCCCGATCCCCCGGTACAAAGAACCAACAAGCCATCTATTGGACTCCTCAGAAGGAGATGGCAGTTTGCCCTCACTGGAAGAAATACGCATTCTGGATAAGGTTTACCTTCCCTGCCTGCGGTGTTTCTGCCAACGCCACCGCCCATGGACTTTTGGAACAGCCTAGGCACTCTCGTGGTGTTCCACACAATACTTCTGATCAAGGGGATCATTTCCTAACAGAAGAATTGCAGCTGTGAGCATGTATGTATAGAGCTCACTAACTTTTGTAAAGATTTTATTTATTTATTTATTTGAGAGAGAGAGAGGGTGAGTTGGGGGGGTAGAGCAGCAGGGAGAGGGACAAGCAGACTCCCCACAAGCACAGAGCCCAACGAGGGGCTCGATGCTACGACCCTGAGATCATGACGTGAGCCAAAATCAAGCGTCAGATGCTTAACCCACTGAGCCAACCAGGTGCGCCCAGAATTCACTAATATTACTGTGTACCCCATCACGCAGAACCCGCTGGCCTGAAAGAATGGCAGAATGACCCTCCTAATGCCTGTTCTGGCATCAGCTAGAAACTCCCTGAGAGGATGGTGTCTGTCTTCCACGATGCTCTGGACGTGCGATCTATGCATGGTGCTGTTCAGAGTTCTGGGACAGGAGTGGCTGCGCACATCACTACGTCTGCTTCTGTTCCTCCTCTCACAGCTTTTAGCTGGACGGAAGGTCTTAGCTCCCGAGGGAGGAGAGCGAACACCAGGGGATGAGGCTAGGGCCCCGCTGAACGAGAGTCTGGACATTTCGCATTTCTCAGTTGGTGGACAAGAGCTTACTCCGCTAGCCCAGATGACTCACCGCACTTGCCAGACCAAACTGCTGGTTACAGCACGGCGGCAAAGCGCCTCTGGAACCCGGAGGATCCCACGTGGCACCTCTTATTACTTGCATGTGCAGGCTTAAAAATTAATGGGAAATGGACGCCTGGGTGGCTCAGTTGGTTAAGCAGCTGCCTTTGGCTCAGGTCATGATCCCAGCATCCTGGGATCGAGTCCCACATCGGGCTCCTTGCTCGGCAGGGAGCCTGCTTCTCCCTCTGCCTCTGCCTGCCTCTCTGTCTGCCTGTGCTCACTCCTGCTCTCTCTCTCTCTCTGACAAATAAATAATTTTTAAAAAATCTTTAAAAATTAATGGGAAATCAAAGTAATCCTGATAAAGCAGGACCCCTGAGAATTCAGAGCCTTTAAAAATGAAGTTTGGGGACGCCTGGGTGGCTCAGTTGGTAACGCGGCTGCCTTCAGCTCAGGTCATGATCCCAGGGTCCTGGGATCGAGCCTCGCATCGGGCTCTCTGCTTTGCAGGGAGCCTGCTTCCTTTCCTCTTTCACTGCCTGCCTCTCTGCCTATTGTGATCTGTCTGTCAAATAAATAAATAAAATCTTAAAAAAAAATATTCACCACCGCCTTGTGAACAGCTACAGACCTGCTACGGAAGACTGGGGTAGCTTCTCACCACAGCTGTGTCCTTTAGAGATCATCCTCGAGTTCTATCAGACCAGCAGCTCAAGATGTGGTATGTGGTATTTTCAGTGTCAAAGTGATCAAGATTCTTTAGGACTATATTGTGATAGAAAGCAGAAGAGTTAACGTAGCCCTGGGGTAACACAGGGAATGTGGCCTGCTGTTCATCACAGATGAATGCAATCTGCTTCTCAGTCGCCATTGAGAACTGTGCGTTTGCCAGATTAATATTTGCTTACTGAGTACCAGAGGCTGTGTTGTGGTATTACAGTAAAAATGCTGCATCTGGCACAGCAGCTGTGATTAGAACTGCCGCTTGGTCAGGTTACGGTAGTCCAGGGTCATGATCCATCTGGCTTTTGCAAGGGCTAGTCCGGTGAATTACACATGATCCTAATCTCCTCCGTTCCACCCAGGCTGTAGGAATGCTTCTGATGTGCTGTGTTGGCCGAAGGAAGGACTCAGACAGTTTCAGGGACTTCTACCTGATCTTTCCAAACACAGTGGTTCTTACTCTCTAGGTCAAGGAATAAATGTGTGGGTTCTGCTGGCCAATAAGTAGATCCATTCTGATCACTCCAATATTTGGGAAATGGCTAGAGGACCATTAACTCCATTTGTTGCCAGCTTCCAAATGCCCCCATTCTAACAAGAGGGCAGCGATGGCGCTTGGGTCTCCTGGGATCAACATCAACTCAAACCTGTATCTAAGAGCTCTCAAAAGAGTTGGGCATTCCTCTGTTCATTTATTCTGATAAGTGACTAAAAGTTGGGGAACCTCTGTTGTATGTACTTGTTGTGACCCTACAGGGTCCTTCCTAGAGGAACCCTGGCCTCCTCTTCCTTTGATGGGTTCTGCTATAAGAACCAGTTCCTGTCCACCCAGTAGGTGAGAAATGTAGACTTTCCAACTTCATGGCTGACCTCAGCCATCTGCCAAAACCATCCATCACCACAGATCTCTGTGCGAAAGGCCATCTGATTGCCATTCGCGTTTTGTTCCCTATGATGGTCATTGTGTCTGTCTTGCCTCTGATGACGAAATGCTACCCCCAGCCCCTGCTAGTCAGACTCCTATCATCCATACTGACACTGAGGAGCCCAGGACCACAGCGGCATCTCCTTTATAATAAGCCCAGGCCCACGGGATGGCTAGTGCTGCTCTTCAACAGTGCTGACCTCTGACTCTGAGCTGCTTCAGTGAAGACAGTGTCTTCCAGAGATGGTAGTCAGCAGGTTCTTGGGTTTTGCAAAATAAATCCATTTTTTAAAAAGTTTATTTATTTATTTGACAGAGAGACACACAGAGAGAGAGGGAACACAAGCAGGGGGAGTTGGAGAGGGATAAACAGGCTTCCCATGAAGCAGGGAGCCTGCCTGATACGGGGCTTGATCCCAGGACCCTGGGATCATGACCTGAGCCGAAGGCAGAGGCATAATAACTGAGCCACCCAGGTGCCCCACATAAGAAATCCATTGTAACATGCTTGCCTCCCTCAGCTTTTTGAGTCTTCTCTCCACTCTGCTCAGGCAAGTCCAGCATTTCTACCCAATTTACTGTAGGATATCTTTGTTTCCAAGATTTGAGGGGCTGTTCTGGAGACTGTTAGAACTGGAGTTCCAGGAATCCTTGCCAGAATACTAAATCCTGAATCGTGAGAGTGTTTCCCAGATCAATAAAGTCTCCCCTTCCAGCGTTATAATCCACCCCTCCCTGATCCATTGTTCTCAGGACACTTCCCAGGCATGGCCTTGTTCCTGCTGGAACAGATTAGCGATGTTCTGAAGCTCTTTTGTAAGACTTGACCCTGGTTTTTGGTCTGGAAACCTTGAGGGCAGGAAAGCGCAGATCTCAAAGAGGGTAGGTATCCTTATACAAGACACCTGCCTCTGGTGAGGCCTTTACGAGGTCTCCAGGTAAGGGAGGCTGTGTTCCCCTCATGAAAGAGAGGGGCGCAGTGCTGCTGTCCTACATGGTCAATCTGGGTATTTAGGATTCTCAGCTGAATCTGCTCCAATGTCACATCCGGGTCTTAGAGCTCCACTCTCTCCCTCCCCAGTCCCTAGCAGAGCAGAATTGCAGGAACTGTGAATTTTGTAAGTAAAATCTGGGGCTTGATTTTTAGCACTGTTTGTTCTCTGGCTGCAGGTGATGAGGGTCTTTTTAGACACTACCATGAGGATTTCTGGTTTTCTTTCTTTTTTTTTGGTGGGCAGCAAAGCAAGGTTCATGGAGCCATAGCAAAGTTGTAGTACAACGCTCTCAAGGAGGGAGGAGACCCAAGGGGGTTGTCCAGATTTCTGGTTTTCATATCGTGCTTTGAGTTGCTAGTGGACTGACTTGAGCCCATTATTTTCTTCCTTCTGGGCTTTAATGGCCATTAAGACAGTCAACCAGCTTCATAATCCTTGTAATGACCATTATTACCCTCCCATTTTTCTTTTTTTTTTTTTTAAGATTTTATTTATTTATTTGTCAGATAGAGAGAGAGCGCAGGAGCGAGCGCAGGCAGACAGAGAGGCAGGCAGAGGCAGAGGGAGAAGCAGCCTGCCTGCCGAGCAAGGAGCCCGATGTGGGACTCAATCCCAGGATGCTGGGATCATGACCTGAGCCAAAGGCAGCTGCTTAACCAACTGAGCCACCCAGGCGTCCCAACCCTCCCATTTTTCAAGTGATAGAGTTGTCTTAGGCTCCAGCGAATCTTCTCCCTGCACCCCATTCTAACCTACCCAAAGTTAGAGTCCTCCTAATGTGCTGGTACGGCACACTTGGGGTGCTCCCATCCCATGTCACATCAATAACACTGTCCTCGTCCACACCTGGTGGACACATGATCCGGTTCCAAAATCCCATTTGGTGAGCTTACTTCCTGGAACCATATCTGGTAAACTCTTATTTTAGATCCCATCAAATGCAGACCCTTGGGCAGGGGTTTGAGGGCAGACAGCTTATTTTGCAAAAATGATCCCAGGAGGCCCGGTAGAGGGTAGCATACAGGGTG
This sequence comes from Taxidea taxus jeffersonii, assembly GCA_003697995.1. Lineage (NCBI taxonomy): Eukaryota > Metazoa > Chordata > Mammalia > Carnivora > Mustelidae > Taxidea > Taxidea taxus. The sequence continues at coordinate 21,024 of RCUC01125828.1, read as the reverse complement.
TGGTTGATATACGGGTACAAGAACGCGCCATTACCACGGTGGGCAACCAGGACCCCGTCTCAGGCTCCCTTTAGGAGGTGTGCAGGGCTTTCCTCTGGACTGTTTCACTCTAGGAGTAAGGAAGCCCGGCATTTGTCCAGTAATGCCCACCTCCCACCATCTGAGGGCTGCTCTTGGGACTGTTCATTTCCTGGCATTTACATAGTGTCCGCAATCAGTAAAGCTCCAGGGGAGCTTTACTGGGTGATTGCCTCTGATCAGGTGATCCCTGTGATCAGAGAAAGTGCTTTGGGCCGAGAGAGTCTTGGGTGCTTGCCCTGGGAAGCCTTGGGGTGCTCAGGAATGACAAGTGCTTCGAGGACCTGATCAGGTTCAGACAGTGCTGAAGTCTAGGTCCCAGGCCCCGGAGGGCCCCTCTCCGGTTGTCACACAGCCCATAGGCCCTGCATGATCTGCCCTTGCCTACCCCAGCGTCCTCATTTTGTGTGCTCTCCTTTTCACTCGTGCTGATCTGTTTCTCTGCTCATGAGTTCCTTTGTTTCTAGGCAGGAAAACGGAAACCAAACTGGTTATTTTGACCCGGAGAAACTAATGTAGGAGATTAGTTAAACAGATATTAGAAGACTAGAAAGGCAGGAGAGGAACACTGAGACGGAGACAGTAGACAAGGCCAGGCCATGCTGTGTGATGCCATTGAGGGAACAAGGGAGAAAGTATTTGGGGAACCACCCAGACAGCATCTTGGCCGTGCATGGCCTATGAATGGTTCCTGTTTTCCCTTCTTGTTTCCATTCTATCTTTGACTTTTTTCTACAAGCATTTTACTGACCAGGGCTGTCCAGTCCCTGTGCCCAGAGTAGGCCATGCAGGGATGCATGCCTGACCTGTGTCTCAAAAGAACCATCCGATCTTGCCCTGAACAAGGCTTGTGGATATGGATTTTGGGAATATTGGTTTACCATCTGCTCTGTTGACATTGAACTTCGCTGTGACCTCAGATGAGCCATGCAGTACCATACCTCAGGGCCTTTGCCTGTGATTCCTGTGATGTCCCTGTGCCCTGGTACATGGTTTCTCCTGTTCCTTCTTCCTGTCGTACCAAACTCCCACTCCTCAAGACCTAACTGAACTATCCTTCTTCTTTCCCTATGCAGGACTGTGGCTTCATCTGTGGAATTTACATATGCACACACACATCTATTAGACCTTGTATTACAACTTTTTTTTTTAATCTGTTTTTCTCCTGGGGTGCCTGGGTGGCTCAGTGGGTTAAGCCTCTGCCTTCGGCTCAGGTCATGATCTCAGGGTCCTGGGATCGAGCCCCGCATCAGGCTCTCTGGTCGGCAGGGAGCCTGCCTCCCCCTTCTCTCGGCCTGCCTCTCTGCCTACTGTGATTTCTCTTTCTCTGTCAAATAAATAAATAAAATCTTTTAAACAAATGTATTTCGGGGTGCCTGGATGGCTCAGTGGGTTAAGCCTCTGCCTTTGGCTCAGGTCATGGTCTCAGAGTCCTGGGATCGAGCCCCGCATCGGGCTCTCTGCTCCACGGGGAGCCTGCTTCCTCCTCTCACTCTGCCTGCCTCTCTGCCTACTTGTGATCTCTCTCTGTCAAATAAATTAAAAAAAAAATTTTTTTTTTAAATGTTTTTCTCCTGCCCAGAGTATGACCTCCTTTGGGGCCTCATTCATCCCTGTATCTTCATTCATTCATGCAATGAATCTTTCTTGAGTTCCTGACTATCCCAGGCGTGGGAGCAGCTCCATCAATGTCTGCTGGAAGGATGAATGAACTGATGTGTGGTTACTATCCCGATGGGTGCTGTGTTGCTAGGTGACAGCCTTTAGTGACGATTAGCAGAAGGGGGTGTGACCGCTGTTGAGTGAGATGAGAGTAGACACATCTTCCGGCTGGATCAGGGAGACTTTGTGGTCTGCGGAAGGGCCACACTTGGCCCTGCCAGTATGGCAGGGGTGAGGCGCGGCTTCTGACCGTGGGTGGGGTGAGAAGGGACATGGGGAGGCTTTCCAGGATAGGCACATCATCTGAAAAATCCCTATGAGACTATCTTTCCTTCCTCCTTCACGTAGGGAATCACTGCATTAAAAGCTTTCTTTTTTCTTTATTTGAGAGAGAGAGTGTGAGCATGAGAGGGGAGAAGGTCAGACTCCTCTCGGAGCTGGGAGCCCGATGTGGGACTTGATCCCCGGAGTCCAGGATCATGACCTGAGCCGAAGGCAGTTGATTAACAAACTGAGCCACCCAGGCACCCTGCATTAAAAGTTTTCTTAATGAGAATAATGAGGAAACTGAATGGGGCCGCTTCTGCGCAAGCCTCCGCACAGATGGAGGCGGGAACCGGTCAGGACGGTGTGAGTGAGCAAAGTGGGCTGGAAGGGACCATGCCTCGCATCTGGAGTGGCGGCCGCTGGGCACAGAGGGACGGCCACCCACAGGATGTGTCAGATCCACATGGTGAGATCTTTGGCATTTTCAGGAGAGGCCACCAGGCCAGCTTGTACTGTGAAGTCTCCCGATTTTTCAGTATTGAAAATAAATCAAGATTTTACAAAGCCAGGAGCTTTTGGCTCCGTCATCGTCTGGCCTAATCTGGATCTTTCCTGCAAGACCCAGCCCAGAGAGCACCTTCTTGGGGAGCATTTCTTGTCTTATCACTGGCTTGGGAGTCTCTCCCCTCGGCAGCTCCTGCAGTGTGCTCACCGGGTTCAGTGCCTCCCTAGCTCTGTTCGTTCCCCCCTGACCTCCGTCCACAGGCAGCCCCCCTCTAGTCTGGGAGCAATCTGAGGGTAGCAAGAGTGCTGTGTGTGTCTCTGCATTTGGCACATGAAGGCATAAGAGGTACATAAGTGAAGCCCCTGGGGGAACACAGGCCTCAGGTAAGTGAAAGACAGCGTGTGGATTTAGTAGACAAGTGGGTAGGGTACCAAAGGCAGAGCTAGGACCTTACAGTCAGAGCTGAATTTAGTAGAAAGAAGCATCCCTAACCATGAGTTGGGAGGCCTAGAGGGAGGTAATGAGCTCACCGTCCCTCAAGGTATCTGAACAAAGATGAGCTGATGGGCCATTGAAGATGCTGGGAAGAGGGGAGCTTTACTGGGTGACAGGTTGTGCTGGGTGGTTACCTGTTTTCCTCCAGCTTCCATGATTTGTGTTCTGTAGAGAGAGATTGAACAAACTGCTAATCCAGGCCACAGAGGCATTCAGGTGGTTGGGAGCTGGGCCTGTGCCTCCAGGCAGACCTGGTTTTGAATCTGGGCTCTGTCGCTTTGCTGTGCCAAAGTGGGCAGGATGCTCACCCTCTCTGAGCACAAGTAACTTAGTGGCTAGGGCCCTGGAATTCTTTCTTCACTTCTCCTCCGCAGGGCTCTGACCCACGGAGCAGAGACAAAGGCCACCTCGGAAATGGACAGCAGGCACTCATGCTAACAGTCGGGGTAAAGTTTGCTTCTGGTTAAAATCGCTCTTCGCTTATTCAGGGGTGCCTGGGTGGCTCAGTGGGTTGAAGCCTCTGCCTTTGGTTCAGGTCATGATCCCAGGGTCGTGGGATCGAGCCCCATATCGGGCTCTCTGCTCTGCGGACAGCCTGCTTCCTCCTCTCTCTCTGCCTCTCTGCCTACTTGTGATCTCTGTCGGTCAAATAAATAAATAAAATATTTAAAAAGAAAAAAAAAATCGCTCTTCAGATGCCCTGGGAAGGGGTCGTCCTGCCCCACAGTGAGTCCAATACCACCAGGGTCTCCTCCTATTTTGGAAAAGAAAACCACTGGGAAGCACCAGAGGAAGCCGTTAGCTTACCTCTGAAGGCTTATGTTTTTGGAAAAATCCCCATCCTCAGGCATCAGAATCACTTCTAGTAGGGAGATGCCCACACTCCAAGGGGCATATGGGATCTGAGCAGATCAGAGAACCTGCCGATTTGGGTCTTCTCTCTCCACACTCCGGGCCAGAGATTCGCTGAGATGAAGGGTGGGTGGGATCACCTCCATTATTTAAATCATTATTTCTCACTCGGTCTCCCTTCTCTGCATCTACCAAGCCCATATGCCAGAATCCTCATCGGTTACTTTAGCATATGCTAAGAGTCCTCTTATGAACCTGGGCAAACCAGGACATAACCCAGGGCTTTTGGATAGTTGTGCTGAGAACTTGGCATAGGCCTGAACCTCGGTCCAGGCTTCCTCCTCTCCCTGCCGGGAATGAAGAGAGCTGGGCCCCCAGTGCGTCCCAGCAGGTATAGGCAGGCAAGCTGCAAGAGAGTGAGACCAGCCACCTCCCACCCTGCTCCCCCATGACAGGCAGAACAGAAAGGGAATGGGCACCTGCCAGTTATTTTAAAGTGATACCACCTGCTATAACATGATTGTCGAGCTCTAACCCTTAGGTTAGCCCCTCTTCCCATCAGGGAGAGCAAGCAAGGGAGAGAAGGAAAGGCTGGAATTGTACCTTGTGGGCATTTGCACGGAAGCACCCTCTTTATGGTGGAGACAACGGCGTGAGCAGAGGCTTACGAACACTTCTGGCCACACACACTTGCTGGGAGACCACCCACGTGGAGGGTTTAGTGCAGTTCCTGGCACGTGGTGAGCCTTCCAAAAAAGTTAACTTCAGGGGCATCAGGCTGGCTCAGTTGGGGGAGCCTGTGACTCTTGATCTTGGGGTTGTAAGTTCAGGCCCTGTGTTGGGTGCAGAGATCACTGAAAAATAATAAAATCTTGTAAAAATGTTAATTGTAGGGCACCTGGGTGGCTCAGGTGGTTAAGTGTCCGACTCTTGATTTCAGCTCAGGTAGTGATCTCAGGGTCGTGAGATCAACCCCCACACTGGGCTCCACGCTGCCCTTCTCTCCTCTAAAAAAAATAATAAAAATGTTGATTGTAGCAAATAACAGTAGCCAACAATAAAGATAATAAATACACAGAATAAAAATATTAACAGTATAAAAGTAGTATGATGTAAAGAGTTACCAAAGTCAGACTTCACTCCAGGTGTTGGGTGCTATTACAATCTGCTGAAACTACAATACTACTATGATTCTACTGATGTGCATTTATTGAGTTCTTACTGTATATGTATGATTATGTCCCTGATGTTCGTTTTATAGATAAGAAAAATGAGGCTTAGAGAAAGTTAAATAATACAGTCAAACATACTGCTAGTGAGTTTACAAACCCATGTAATCTGGCTTGAGAACCATACTCTTAAGTATTATGTTCAACGTATTCACTGATGTTGGGTCATTTTACTTATCCAAATAATGACTGGTAACTGATCATTCCAATAATTGGTAACTCTGGAACCCAGCCAGAAGAGGTGTACCTAGCTTTGCCTTTTTTAAAAATATATTTTATTTATTTATTTGATAGAGAGAGACAGCGAGAGAAGGAACACAAGCAGGGGGAATGGGAGAGGGAGAAGCAGGCTTCCCGCTGAGCAGAGAGCCCGATTTGGGGCTCCATCCCAGGATGCAGACGCTTAATGACTGAGCCGCCCAGGTGCCCCTACCTAGCTTCATCTTGAATCGGAATCAAGAACTGGTGCAGAAACTGGGTGATAATGCATTGATCCAGGCGACAGCAACGCCCAGGGCAAGTATTGGCTGCAGGCATGGCCAGATGGCACAGGGTAGACTCGGCTCTCCCATTTCTTGTCTCTGCTTGTCCCTCTTTCTCTTTGCATGTTTGTCTCATTCCCTTTGGCCACAGCCAGACCATCTCTACCTGGTGGGAAGGCAGTTCCACTGTTAAAGATTACAACCTAAAAGAAGAACCCTGGCCCTCCTAGTGACCCTACAGCAAGATGGGCTACATGCCCATCTGACCAGTCACTCTGGACAGGAGATGGAGCACCACTGTTGTCCAAACCTTGACTATGGGCTCAGCCCCGAAGTTAGGTGGGGGTCAAGGCCCCGTGGGCCGGCATCCCACTGTGTGACATGCTGGGGTCAGTTTGGCAGTGGAACCAGAGGTGTTAGGAAAACAAAAGCAGGGCTCCACTCTAAGGAGGCCTAACTAAGGAATATTTCGACACAGTGCGGTAGGTACTGGGTGCTGTGGGTTTGGACCGTAGGGACCTGTCATTTCTCGCTGGGGTTGAAAGAAGCCTGTCTGGCTGGCGTGGCCTGGCACCTAGGGCAAAGTGGCTGAACAGCATCCAGGGCCGCTCCCCTGCTCCCTGGGGGCCCACCTCCCCTGGGAGTCCCCAGCTGCCCCAGCTCAGCACAGTACAAAGGCAATGGATGGGACATCAGCAAGCAAGCCATGGAGAGTAGCCCGGGGTTAAAGATCACCCCTGGGCTCATGGCTGAACCCCTCCCTGGACACACCGTGCCCCTCCTTCTTTTTTTTTCTTTTAAGATTTTATTTGTTTGTCAGGGAGCGAACACAAGCAGGCAGAGTGGCAGGCAGAGGCAGAGAGAGAAGCAGGCTCCCTGCTAGACAAGGAGCCCGATGCGGGACTCCATCCCAGGACCCCGGGATCATGACCTGAGCTGAAGGCAGCGGCTTAACCGACTGAGCCACCCAGGCGTCGCCGCGCCCCTCCTTCCGATTCTGACTCTTCCCGCTGGCGGTCTCTGCATTTGCCAGTGGGCAGGGAGGAAGACAAAAGAGAAAGAACTGGATGTAGACAGGGAAGCATGACCCCTTGACAGACACGGAGTGGTCATTTCCATGTGGGTTTTTTGGAGGGGGAGGGGAGTTCATGGTCAGAGTTCACAAAATCCAAACACAACCTCAAACTCCTGCCACTTAAGGCAGCCGAGGTGGGTCGGTGTCAGGAGACCAAACTGCTGCATGGTTGCCTTGGCAACCAAATTTGTTAGTGATAAAACCTCAGAGCCGCAGCGGAGGGAAAGCTACAATCTACAACACGTTCACGGATTTATCTAGTCAAGCAAAATCCCGGGTGAGGAGGGGCTCCCTGGGGAGGAGCTAGGTGATTCCTTTGATAAGAGGACCTGGGGGTGCTGAGAGCATCCACTCACCAGGGCAGCAAAGAAATAACCCCTATGGGGTGCCTGGGTGGCTCAGGGGGTTAAGCCTCTGCCTTTGGCCTCTCAGGGTCCTGGGATCGAGGCCTGGGATCGAGGCCTGGGATCGAGGCCTGGGATCAATCAGGGCTCTCTGCTCAGCGGCGAGCCTGCTTCCCTTCCTCTCTCTCTGCCTGCTTCTCTGCCTACTTGTGATCTCTGTCTGTCAAATAAATAAAATCTTTTTTAAAAAAAAGAAAAGAAAGAACTATGACCACATAGGCTCCCGCCCAGAGTGGCAGAGCCCCTCAGCCTGGAGTACTGGGGATGCCAGGGTTTTGTTGGTTCTGGGCTGACCCCTTCCTGGGGTACACAGGCAAGACTTGGGGCCTTTCTGCACTAGAATCAAGTGGTATGCCCTCGTGGGCTTTCTGGGTCACAATGCCCAGATCAATCTCTGCCCTTTGGGTGTTTGTCTCCTCCCAGTTTTCTTCATCAGACTTCTGCTGTCTTCTGTTTCGTGCTCTGGGACTCCCTATCCCTCCCACAGCTCTCCTCATCTGTCCACTTTTTAAATAAAAAAGAGCTCTATAGGGGTTCCCTGTTGGCTCAGTCAGTGAAGAGTCTGCTTCTGCTCAGGTCCTGATCTCAGGGTCCTGGGATGGAGCCCCGCATCGGGCTCCTTGCTCAGAGGGGAGTCTCTTCTCCCTTTTTCTCTGCCCACCCCCCCTCCCCGGCTCCTGCACACGTGCGCTCCCTCTCTTTCTCTCTCTCAGATGAATAAATAAATAATCTTTTTTTTAAAGATTTTATTTATTTATTCGACAGACAGAGATCACAAGTAGGCAGAGAGGCAGGCAGAGAGAGGAAGGGAAGCAGGCTCCCTGCTGAGCAGAGAGCCCGATGTGGGGCTCAATCCCAGGACCCCGGGATCATGACCCGAGCTGAAGGCAGAGGATTTAACCCACTAAGCCACCCAGGCATCTCTATTTTTTTAATTTATTATTTGAGAGAGAGATCATGAACAGGGGGAAAGGGCAGAGGGTGAGGGAGAAGCAGACTCTCTGCCAAGCAGGGAGCCCAATGCAGGACTTGATCCCAGGACCCCAGGATCATGACCTGAGCTGAAGGCAGACACTTAACCGACTGAGCCACCCAGGCGCCCCTCAATGTAAGAATTTAATTTTTAACATAGGTTTGAAGGGTTTACTAATCAGAAATTATAAGGCAATGGAAGCAACCAAAAGTTAACAATTAGAGAATGGCTAATTACATAATAGTACATACACTATCTTGACAGCACACGGAGGAGCCATTACAAATGAGAATCATAGGGACAATGTTGCAACATGAAAAACCACCACTGCTACATGATATGGAAAAAGCAGAACTAGAAATTTCATGACCCCTACAATGTTTGCTACAATGCTACAATGCATGGCACCCAAGAAATATTCAATAAATGGTTGATAGTATTAATTTTTGTCACAATGTAAAAATAAAAAATGTGTGCCTATGGAAAAGAGTATCAAGGGCCCACACCAAAAATGATTGATTTTTGTGCTGAAGGTGTGGGGTTTTGTTCACATCCTCCCCCCCCCCTTTTTTTTTACAAATTATATTTTATAAAGAAAAATTTGATAGTGCAAAGCCAAGAACCCCATACAAAATGGAATAAAAAAATGGACAGAGGATAGATAGGTGCTTCTCATAATGAAAAAATTAAATGAACCAAACAGATGAAGAAATGTTGAGTCTCCCTCATAATGAGAGAAACGTACGTCATAATTAGCCTGACACATCCTTCTACATCTGTCAGATTGGCAAAGTCCAAAGAGTTTGATAACGCCACTGTGTTGCAAGAAGGTAGGGAAACAGGTGCTCTCATACCCTGCTTGTGAAACTGTAAGATGGTACAAGTCGCAGTTAGCAATCTGGCACTATGTATTAAAACTTAAAATGGACATGTCCTTGATACACTAATTGTCCTCTAGGAATCAATCCTACAACCTGCTTACATGTATACAAAATAACATGAAAAAGTCTCTATAGTGCAGCATTGATGTAATATCAAATTCTTGGAAACAATCCAGATGTCTACTAAAAGGAGATGTGTTTAAATAGTTCATGTGAGGGGTGCCTGGCTGACTCAGTTGGTAGAATGTGTGGTTCTTGATCTCAGGGTTGTGAGTTCGAGCCCCAGGTTGGTTGTAGAGATTACTTAAAAATAAATAAGTAGAGATGCCTGGGTGGCTCAGTGGGTTAAGCCTCTGCCTTCGGCTCAGGTCATGATCTCAGTGTCCTGGGATCGAGCCCCACATCAGGCTCTCTGCTCGGTGGGGAGCCTGCTTTCCCCTCTCTCTCTGACTGCTGCTCTGCCTACTTGTGATCTCTCCCTCCATGTCAAATAAATAAATAAAATCTTTAATACATAAATAGTTCAAAGGAAGGAGTCTTCTGTAGCCTTTTAAAAAGGGGCTAAGTGGGACGCCTGGGTGGCTCAGTTGGTTAAGTGGCTGCCTTCGGCTCAGATCATGATCCCAGCGTCTTGGGATCGAGTCCCACATCGGGCTCCTTGCTCAGCAATGAGCCTGCTTCTCCCTCTGCCTCTGCCTGCCACTCTGTCTGCCTGTGCTCGCTCCTGCACTCTCTCTCTGTCTGACAAAATAAATAAATAAAATATTTAAAAAATATATAAAAAATAACAAAATAAAATAAAAAGGGGCTAAGTGTATTACAGTCAACAGGATTCAATATATTGTGTTAGTAAGTAGCAGGAGCAAGGTGTAAAACAGTGTATCCAGTATGTTTCCCTTTGTGTAAATAAGAAAGGAGAGTGTGTATTACGCACAGACTATCTCCACAAAGATGCACAGGAGTTTCTGCCCTGGCCCGGGGAGTGGAGGGTGGGATAGGGTACCCTAAGAACCAGTGAGAAGGAGGCTTCGCATTTAAACCTTTTTTATACCTCTTGAATTTGGAGCTTTGTACACATAACGAAACACTAAATAAAATAATGTCTTTTTGACCTAAAAAGATACGAGAATGTTATCACTATTTTAGAACTCAATAAAAGCATAGCCCTCTGGGGGCACCTGAATGGCTTAGTGGGTTGAGCCTCCAGCTCTTAGTTTCAGCTCAGGTCGTGATCTTGGAGTCCTGGGATCCCCCCAGTCAGGCTCCACACTTGGCAGGGAGTCTGCTTTAGGATTCTCTCTCCCCTTTCCCTCTGCCCCTTGCCCTGCTTGCTTTTTCTATGTCTCTCTCCCTCACTCGCTTTCTCAAATAAATAAATCTTTTTTTTTAAGATTATTTATTTATTTATATGACAGAGATCACAGGTAGGCAGAGAGGCAGGCAGAGAGAGAAGGGAAAGCAGGCTTCCCGCCGAGCAGAGAGCCCGATGCGGGGCTCGATCCCAGGACCCCAGGATCATGACCTGAGCCAAAGGCAGAGGCTTTAACCCACTGAGCCACCCAGGTGCCCCAATAAATAAATCTTTAAAAAAAATAGTCATAACTCGGGGCACCTGGGTGGCTCAGTGGGTTCAGCCTCTGCCTTCGGCTCAGGGTTCGAACTGAAGGCAGAGGGGAGCCTGCTCCCCCCTCTCTCTCTCTGCCTGCCTCTCTGCCTACTTGTGATCTCTCTCTCTCTGTCAAGTAAATAAAATCTAAAACAAAAACTCATAGCTCTACAAGGTTTCTTAATTCAGACTTGCAGAAGACACCTGGATCCCTGGGGTGAAAGTGGGAGGGTCTTGAGGTCTCAGTTCTGAACCTGCCTCTGCCTCAGTGGGCTCGGTGATCGGTTTCTTTGTGAGCCTGCCTTTCTCATCAGTGGAGTTGGATTAGGTAATCCTTGGAGTGACTTTTGCCCTGTGAGTACCTTTTGAAAATATTTTATAGTTTACAGAAAAGAAGATACCATGCTCCAACATTTGTTAAAGTGAACGTTTTATTGAAGTAAAAGTGCACGAACCGTAAGCGTACAGCTCAACAAATAAAATGAACACGCACCTCCACCAGCCAGCACCAGGGGGGATGGTAGGACATCACTAGTGCCCCTGCAGACCCCTCCCAGGCCACCACCTCGCTCCAAGGCCACCATTATCCGGGCCCCATAGCTTAGTCTGGCCAAGGACAGTTCCAAGCAAACGGTTGCTGTAACCTACGACTGTTTGCATTTTTCTTTCCAGTCTTTTCAAGATGCAGATCCCTGCGAAGTTTGCCAGAATCTAGTCGACACCCCGTTTGCTTCCACCCCTGCCAATTCTTTGCCATTTCGAACCTCATGGTAAGTAACCGTTAATACCGTTTTCCTTTCTGCCGCCCTTTCCGATGTTAAAGGAAAAATGCCATTTCAGATGTTTCTAGACAAATCACACGCGAGCAAAGTAAACACGTGGGGGAATTGCCTGGAATTCACTCTCTGTCAGATAAGGGAAAAATCCAGGCTGTCTTCTGGCGTCTGCACTCACATAGCCTGGGGCATGTGTCCTGCTCCCTGGGCTGTGGCTTCCCCGCCCTGCGATCAATCATCTCAATCATCGTTGGGTGGAACCTGGGGGTTAGCTGGCTTCCGGGGCGCTCCAGGTTTTGCGGAGAGGGGAGAGGCAAGCGGACCCGGAGCCCCGGCCAGAGAGGAGGTCACAGCGAGTGTGAACTGGTGACTTTCAAGTCAGATTCCCCAGTTTCCCACTTGGCTTCCACGTTGTAGCCTCTCTGTGTACGTCCAGGTCGCTTCTGTTGCACTAAGGCCAATGGATATTTAAGAAAAGTTTGCCTTCGAGGACACAAAGCTGCAACCCTGGGCTTGCATGGAATGGATGGCATTTGGGGACTAGGGGGCGTGTTTCAGAGCCCCTGCCTGCTCCCCCCACCCCACCCCCGCTGCCAGGAGCTGCCGTCTGGTGTCATTAGTGATTTATGGCCAGCGGGGCCCAGCTGTTGGGGTGGCCGGGGCAGCTGCTCAAGGTTAAGCGGGACTTCTGTGCGGGATACCAGTCCTGGGATGGCCCCCGTGCAGTTGTTCCCTCTTGGGGTCAAGGGGGCGATCATGTTGCCAGGCTGGGAGCCAGGACAAGCTGAGGGAAGGCTTCAGGCTCCCCGCCCCCAACCACACTCACCCCCCTACAGCTGAGGCCCAAAGCTCTGCTCTCAGTCTGGACCCTCCTGGTGGCCCGTTTGATTCCGGGCTGGCTGACCTGAGCGGATGTTTAGGCGTCTGGCCCAGCCCTGTGGGAAGTGGTTTGCGGGAGCTGCTCCCCATTGCTGGAGCTGCCCCCTGATTGTCACCGAACTCCGGCATACATCAGGGCCAGGGCTGGGAGCCAAAGGGGACATCCAACTCTTCCTAGAGCCCCGACTGTGTCCAGGCCCAATGCCAAATGCCTTACTTGCATGTTCTGATCTAACTCGCAACAAGCTAGTGAGGTTGATTTTACTAATATTTTACTAATGATTTTACTAATACTTCCCTCTGGAAAACCAAGGTTCAGAGAGGTTAAGGAAACTGACTGAGATCACACAGCTGGCTGTCTCTCTCTGGAGCTTGAGCTTCTCTCTCTTTCTCTTTTTTAAAATGATAATTTATTACTATTATTCAGCATTTTAGTTATTGATTTTTTTTTTTTAAGTCAACTCAGTGCTCCACGTGGGACTTGAACTCATGACCCTGAGATCAAGACTTGAGTGCTCTCTAGACTGAGCCACCACTGTCAGGCAGTTTGCACAGGCTAGTATTCCCTCTCCTCCTCCACCGAAGGCCAGCCGGACTCTCCGCACTTGGGAGTGGAGGAAGCAGGCTCAGTGTCTTTCCTAATGTCACTTGGGCAATGAGCAGCAGAGTTGAGATCGTCCCAGGTGTGCTGGATACCAATCTCCATGCTCGTTTTCCCACTATTTCAACCTAACTACACCTCCCCTATGCTTCGGGGAGGCTTCATCAGAGCCCACTGTTGACTTCTTGGCCAAAGGTGCAGGCAGACTCCTGCCCATTCTGCTGCCTTTGACAAACTTCATCTCCTTTTTCCAGAACACTCTCCTCTCTTGGTCTGGGCTGGTCCACGTCATGTGGGTTTCTTTTACTCCATTGGCTGTTCCTATTTAGCCTCATTTCCTGAGTCCCCCTCCTTTCCCTTCCTACAATGAGCGAGGGGTTCAGGACTCCATCCTGAATTCTCTTATCCCTCTATGCATCTTTCCAGTGAAAGATCACCCCGCCCCCGCCACCCACAGCTCCATAACTTACAACTTATTTCTCTTCATTCCTTTTAATAACCAAATAATATTCCACTGTGTGGGTATGCCACATTTTGTTTATCCATTCATCTATATTTTTTTTACGGGGGTGGTGAGGGTGGGAGGGAGATAGAGAAATCTTAACCATGCCTCACGCCCAGCACAGAGCCCAAGAAGGGGCTCGATCTCATGACCTGGAGATCATGACTTGAGCGGAGAGCAAGAGTGGGACACTTAACCCACTGAGCCCCCCAGGCACCCTTATCCATTCACCTGTTGATGGACATTCATGTTGTTTCCACTTTTTAGCTATTATGAACAATGCTGCTAAGAACATTCATGTATAGGGGCGCCTGGGTGGCTCAGTGGCTTAAGCCTCTGCCTTCGGCTCGCGTCATGATCTCAGGGTCCTGGGATCGAGCCCGGCATTGGGCTCTCTGCTCAGTGGGGAGCCTGCTTCCCCCTCTCTCTGCCTGTCTCTCTGCCTACTTGTGATCTCTCTGTCAAATAAATCTTTAAAAAGAAAAAAAATAATATTCATGTATAAATTTTTGTGAGGACTGACATTTTCATTTCTCTTAAATACATACCTAAAGTGGAATTGCTGAGTCATGTGGCAAGTCCATGGTTTTTTAAAATATATAAATATATAAATATACATATATATGTATATTTAATTTGGGGAGTATGTTTTATTTTGTTTTTGTTTTTTAAAGTAATTTCTGTACCCAATGTGGAGCTTGAACTCACAACCCTGAGATCAAGAGTGACACACTCGACTGACAGCCAGCCAGGTGCCCCAGCAACTCTTATGTTTAACTTCTGGAAGAACCACCCAACTGTTTTCCATAGTGCTGCACCATTTTACATTTCTATCATCAGTCTGTGAAGGTTGCAATTTCTCCACATACTACCAACACTTGTTTTGTCTGATTATAGCCATCCTAGCCATCCTAGTAGGTGTGAAGTGGTATCTCGTTGTGGGTTGTTTTTTTAAGAATTTATTTATTTATTTGAGAGAGAGAGAGAGAGCATGAGAGGAGAGAGGTAAGCAGGAAAAGAGGTCAACGGGAGAAGCAGACTCCCTGCCGAGCAGAGCCCGATGTGGGACTTGATCCTAGGACTCTGAGATCATGACCTGAGTCGAAGGCAGAGGCTTAACCCACTGAGCCACCCAGGCACCCCTCTCCAAAAGAATGTTAAAGAGAAGTGGTGAGGGGGCGCCTGGGTGGCTCTGTGGGTTAAAGCCGCTGCCTTTGGCTTGGGTCATGATCCCAGGGTCGTGGGATTGAGCCCCGCATCGGGCTCTCTGCTCTGCGGACAGCCTGCTTCCTCCCTCTCTCTCTGCCTCTCTGCCTACTTGTGATCTCTGTCTATCAAATAAATAAATAAAATCTTAAAAAAAAAAAAAAAAAAGAGAGGGACCCCTGGGTGGCTCAGTTGGTTAAGCGGCTGCCTTCAGCTCAGGTCGTGATCCCAGCGTCCTGGGATCGAGTCCCGCATCGGGCTCCTTGCTCGGCAGGGAGCCTGCTTCTCCCTCTGCCTCTGCCTGCCTCTCTGTCTGCCTGTGCTCGCTCTCTCTCTCTCTCTCTCTCTCTCTGACAAATAAATAAAATATTAAAAAAAAAAAAAGAGAGAGAGAGAGAAGTGGTGAGGGACGCCTGGGTGGCTTAGTGGATTAAGCCTGGGCCTTCAGGTCAGGTCATGGTCTCAGGGTCCTGGGATCAAGCCCCGAATCAGGCTCTCTGCTCAGCGGGGAACCTGTTTCACCTCCCTCCACCCCTGCCTGCCTCTCTGCCTACCTATGATCTCTCTCTCTCTCTCTCTCTCTCATTCTCTGTGTCAAATAAATAAATAAATAAATTTTAAAAAGATTTTATTTATTTGACAGGCAGAGATCACAAGTAGGCAGAGAGGCAGGCGGGGGCGGTGGGGGGGGGGAAGCAGGCTCCCTGCTGAGCAGAGAGCCTGATGTGGGGCTCGATCCCAGGACCCTGTGATCATGACCTGAGCCGAAGGCAGAGCTTTAACCCACGGAGCCACCCAGGGGCCCCAATAAATAAAATCTTTAAAAAAAAAAATAAAGAGAAGTGGTGACAGTGGACATCTTTGTCTTCTTCTTAATCTTAGAGGGATATCATTCAATCTTTCACCATTGAGTTTGATGTTAGCTAGGGGTTTTTCATAGATTCCCTTATTCAGGTTGTGGAAGTTCCCTTCTATTCTTAGTTTGTTGAGTATTTTTGTCATGAAAGGGTGTTGGGTTTTATTAAATGCTTTTTTCTGAATCCACTGAGATGATCATATGTGGGGGCTTTTTGCCTTTTATTCTTTTTTTTTTTTAAGATTTTATTTATTTATTTGACAGAGAGAGATCACAAGTAGGCAGAGAGGCAGGCAGAGAGAGAAGAGGAAGCAGGCTCCCTGCTGAGCAGAGAGCCCAGTGTGGGGCTCGATCCCAGGGCCCTGAGACCATGACCTGGGCTGAAGGCAGAGGCTTAACACACTGAGCCACTCAGGCACCCCACCTTTTATTCTATTAATGTGCTCTATTATGTTAATTGACTTTGAATGTGTGTTAAGGCCCCTAAGACCACCTTCAGGACTGATGACTCACAAGAAGGACTCATAGGACTCAGCATATAGCCATACTCACAGCAAAGTTTTATTATAGTGAAAGGATACAGAGCAAAATCAGCAAAGGGAAGCAGCACATGGGGCAAAGTCCAGAGGAAATCAGGCACAAGCTTCCAGAGCACTCTCCCAATAGAGTCAACGTAGGAAACGCCTAGTTCCTCCAACAAGTCATGACAGCATGAGTGAAATGTCTGCCAGGGAAGGTCATTCGATAATTTCATTGGCCAAGATTTTTAATGGGGGCTGGTCATGTAGGCACCCTCTGCCTAGCATGTGCCAAAATTCTGACTCCGGAAGGAAAGCAGGTATTTAACATGCACCACACTGTTTGCACAAACAGTGTAGTCACAGTGAACCACTCTTACCGGTCCTGAAATCCATGTTCTCAGATGGCAGCTAAGGGCCAGCCTCATAAGCAGGCACTTCTAAGGAGAGAAGTCTCAAGCTCACGGTGTTAACTCTCTTCTGCAGAAGACATTAAACCAGCCTTGTACTCCTGGGATAGATCCCACTTGATCATGATGTATAACCCTTTTTATATGTTGTTGGATTCAGTTTCCAGTATTTTGTTCAGGATTTTTGCATCTAAGTTCATAAACGATATTACTCCGTATTTTTCTTTTCTTGTGATGCCCTTGTTTGATTTTGGTATCTGAGTAATACTGGCCTCATACAATGATTGGGAAGTGTTCCTTCCTCTTCCATTTCTTGGAAGGGTTTGTGGAAGACTGGTGTATGAGTTTCCTACTGCTACTGTAAAAAATTACCACAAACTTAGTGGCTTTTCTTTTTTTTTATTGGCCCCTGAACGACCCACCCCCCTCGCTTTTCTTTTCTTTTCTTTTCTTTTTTAAGGAATTTTTTCTTTCTTTCTTTCTTTGACAGAGAGAGACACACACCAAGAAAGGGAACACAAGCAGAGGGAGTAAGAGAGGGAGAAGAAGGCTTCCTGCTGATCAGGGAGCCTGATGTGGGGCTCGATCCCAGAACCCTGGGATCATGACCTTAGCCGAAGGCAGACACTTAACTGCCTGAACTTCCCAGGTGCCCCAAACTTAATGGCTTAGAATAACACATATGTATTCTTTTACATTTCTGGAGATTGAAAATCCAAAATGAGTCCAAAGAGCTAACATCAGGGTGTAGCAGCTCTGGTTCCTTCTGGATGCTCTAGGAGAGAATTTATTCCTTTCCTCTTCCAGTTTCCAGAAGCTGCTTATTCCTGTTTCCTCCATTCTCAATGCCAGCTGAGAAATAGGTTCTCTTTTGGGCTCTGCTTCCCTCTGCTTCCTTCCTTCACTTCCTCTAACTCTGAGTCTTCCATCCTCCTCCTCTAAGGACCTTTGGGATTACGTTGGGCCTATTCTGATAATCCAAAATGATCCCACCATCTCAAGATTCTTTTTTTTTTTTTTAAGATTTTATTTATTTGTCAGATAGAGAGAGAGTGCAGGAGTGAGCACAGGCAGACAGAGTGGCAGGCAGAGGCAGAGGGAGAAGCAGGCTCACTGCTGAGCAAGGAGCCCAATGTGGGACTCGATCCCAGGACCCTGGGATCATGACCTGAGCCGAAGGCAGCTGCTTAAGCAACTGAGCCACCCAGGCGTCCCTCAAGATTCTTAATTACATCTGCAAAGTCCCTTTTGCCATGGGAATTAGCATTCTTAGGCTCTTCAGATTAAGACATGGGTATCTTTGGAGAACCATTCTTCAACCTACCACAATTGGTTTAATTCTTTGAATGTTTGGTACAATTCACCAATGAAGCTATCTGGAACTGGGCTTTTCTTTGTGGGAATTTTTTGTTTGTTTGTTTGTTTGTTTCAGATTTTATTTATTCATTTGATAGAGAGAGATCACAAGTAGGCAGAGAGGCAGGCAGAGAGAGAGGAAGGGAAGCAGGCTCCCTGTTGAGCAGAGAGCCCGATGCGGGGCTTGATCCCAGGACTCTGAGATCATGACCTGAGCCGAAAGCAGAGGCTTTAACCCACTGAGCCACCCAGGCACTCCTCTTTGTGGGATTTTTTTTTTTTTTTAAGATTTTATTTATTTATTTTACAGAAGGAGAGAGAGAGATCACAAGTTGGCAGAGAGGCAGGCAGAGAGTGAGAAAGAGTGAGAAAGAGAAAGAGTGGGGAGCTCAGGCTCCCCACTGAGCAGAGAGCCAGATGCGGGGCTTCAAAGGTCCATCCATAGTAAAATGTAGTAAAATGGAAAAATAAATTGTGATTTTTAAAAATTAAAAAAAAAATTTTTTAAAGATTTTATTTATTTATTTGACAGACAGAGACCACGAGTAGGCAGAGAGAGAGAGAGAGAGAGAGGAGGAAGCAGGCTCCCCGCCGAGCAGAGAGCCCAATGCGGGGCTCGATCCCAGGACCCTGAGATCATGACCTGAGCTGAAGGCAGAGGCTTAACCAATGAGCCACACAGGCACCCCTATGGGGTGTTTTTAACTATTAATTTGATGTTTTTACTGTTATAGGCCTATTTATAGTTCAGTTTCTTCTTCAGTCAGTTTTTTTTGTGTTTTTCTAGAATTTATCCATTTCATTTAAAATCTCTAATTTGTTGGAGGAAAGTTGTTCATAATATCCTCCTTTTTTCCCTTTTTGTATTCAGCTTTATTGAAGTATAATTATCAAACAAAATCATATACATTTAAGGTGTATAGCATGACGATATGACATATGTATACCTTGGGAAACGATTACCACAGTCGGTTTAATTAACACATCCATCACCTCTGAGAGTTGCCCCTTTTGTGTGTGTCCTAAAGACACTTCCAGTCTATACTTCTAGCAGACTTCAAGTATACAACACGGTGTTATTAACTGGAGCCACCATACTATACAATATCCCCAGTGTATTCATCTTTTAACTGAAAGCTTGTGCCCTCTGAGCAGCATTTCCTTATATACTTTCCTCTTATAATCTTTTTTAGTTCTCTAAGTTTTGTGTCTATGGCCCCTCATTTATTTCTGAATTTTGTAATTTTAATCTCCTCTCCTTTTTCTGGGTTAGTCTAACTAAAAGTTTATTACTTCTTTTTTTGGGGGGGGGTATTTATTTATTTATTTGACAGAGATCACAAGTAGGCAGAGAGACAGGCACAGAGAGAGGCAGAGAGAGAGAGAGGAGGAAGCAGGCTCCCCGTGGAGCAGAGAGCCCCACGCGGGGCTCGATCCCAGGACCCCGAGATCACGACCCAAGCCGAAGGCAGCGGCTTTAACCACTGAGCCACCCAGGTGCCCCAAAAGTTTATTACTTCTGTTGATCTTTTCAAAGAACCAACTTTGAGTTTCATTAATTTTCTCCTTGTTTTTTTTTTTTTAAGATTTTATTTATTTATTTGACAGAGAGATAGAGAGAGGGAGCACAAGAAGGCAGAGCAACAGGTAGAAGGAGAGGGAGAAGCAGGATCTCCATTGAGCAGGGAGCCCAATGTGGGGCTCGATCCCAGGACCCTGCAATCATGACCTGAGCTGAAGGCAGCGGTTTAACCAACTGAGCAGCCCAGGCGCCCCTGTTTTTTTTCTCTTGTTTACTTCATTTAGTTCTGCTCTAACCTTTATTATTATTTCTTTCTTGCTTCTTGCTTTGGGTTTAGTGTGCTTTTTTTACCCCTAGTTTCTTAAGGTGAAAGTTTACGTTATTGATTGAGATCTCTTTTTTAAAAAATAGACATTTAAGGGGTGCCTGGGTGGCTGCATCAGTTAAGTATCTGCCTTCGGCTCAGGCCATGATCCCCGAGTCCTGGGATAGAACCCCATCGGGCCCCCTGCTCAGTGGAGAGCCTGCTTCTCTCTCTCCCTCTGTGGCCATTGTGCCTACTTGTGATCTCTCTTTGTCAAATAAATAAAATTTTAAAAAATAATAAAAAATAGACATTTAAAAAAATAGACATTATTTATTTATTTGACAGAGGGAGAGAGAGAGATCACAAGAAGGCAGAGAGGCAGGCAGAGAGAGAGAGAGAGAGAAGAGGAAGCAGGCTCCCCACTGAGCAGAGAGCCCGACCCAGGACTCGATCCTAGGACCCCGAGACCATGACCCAAGCCGAAGGCAGAGGCCCAACCCTCTGAGCCACCCAGACACCCCCCAAAATAGACATTTTTTTTAAAAAAGACATAAAAAAGTAAATTTCCCTCTCAGCACTGCTTTGCCTACATTCTATATGTTTTGGTCCTTGACATTTAAAGGGCAATGTTGTGTAAGAGGTTAAGGTCACAGTCTCTGGAACTCATTCTCCCTGGGTTGAAATTCAGCTGTGCTATTTAGTAGCTGCTTAGTCTTAGGCAAAGCTTCATCTGTAAAATAACGTAATAGTAATAGCAAATACCTCATAGAATTGTTGCAAGGATTCTACAAATATGCATATAAATATACATAAAGGATATAGAATGATGCACAGAAAACAGAAAGCTCTTAGTAAGTGTAGCTGGTGTTATATAGTCAATGAATATTTAGTGAATCCCCACTATAGAGCAGGCTCAGTTTTCTGTCAGTGGAGACAGAATGATAAACAAGATGAGGGCACTACCCTCCTAGCATTTGTGTTTCATAAATGGGAAAGACAGGCAGACAGACAGACAGAAAATAAATAAGTAAATAAATAAATTAGGAGAATGTGTTATATTGAGAAATAAAACAGGGTGTTGTGCTAGAGATTGGCTGAGGGCTCCTTTATATTGGGAGAAGGGATTAGGGAAAGCCATATCTAAATGAAATCTGGGGGCGCCTGGGTGGCTCAGTGGGTTAAAGCCTCTGCCTTCGGTTCAGGTCATGATCTCAGGGTCCTGGGATCGAGCCCCACATCGGGCTCTCTGCTCAGCAGGGAGCCTGCTTCCTGCTCTCTCTCTGCCTGCCTCTCCCCTACTTGTGATCTCTGTCTGTCAAATAAATAAATAAAATCTTTAATAAATGAATGAATGAAATCTGTCAGGGACAGAACATGCCAAGCTGAGGGAAGGGCTCATGCCAGAGCCTACAATAGGAGTGGAGAGTGGCTTGTTTGAGACCTCTCGGGGAGCCTGGAGAAGGGGACAAGGAGAGAGTGGTATAAGAAGTCAGTTTGGGGGACGCCTGGGTGGCTCAGTTGGTTAAGCGGCTGCCTTCGGCTCAGGTCATGATCCCAGCGTCCTGGGATCGAGTCCCACATC